>JAHZNG010001906.1:0-10774 GCA_027744375.1 Orchesellides sinensis | reverse complement strand
AAAGATGACAGTTGAAGTACTACTGGAAAGTTTATTGGTAGACATGTGGAAGTTTTCCATATGTGTGCTAACAGAATATTCTAGAATTATTGAAGTATCTAAAGTACATAGGTATATTATTTTTCTGTGTATTCTTGGGAGTGTATATACATATAAACCGTGAACAGCCAAATACATTATAAATTGAATGATATGAAGTATACAGACAGAGAGCAGGGGCATTTTACAATATCATAAGAAATCTTACAAAAGATACATACATAAAAGGAAATATCAAAGTAATGATGACAAAGACTACGATTACTACAAGTAATAATGAGTCCGACATTAAACATGTAGTATAAGACGCTTTTCATACATTTAATATGCATGAATAACGCTGAGGTTGATTTAAGCAATATGCATACATTATCTGTGTTGGTCTCTATTTTCTAAATCTTTGTTCTCACTCTTTTACCATGTCGTCTTCTTTCTGTAACACTTTCTTTCCATGACCTGGCCAGTTGAGTTTCTTTCCCATGGTCAGAAACTAAAAAAATTCGGACATTCCATTTGTTATAAATGCGATCATGATCATCAACAAGGTTGATGAGATTGAGCTGAAGAAAAGAAAAGAGCATTAAAATTATTAGAATAAAAGAGGAAGAGTCCCCTGAAGCGACACATCTCAGAGCATTTATATTGTAGAGATTTCCCTCTGTCTTTGTTTACCAACATGATTTTTATAAAAATCAATGAAAAATAAAAATCCGATATTGTGTTTTTTAAAAGGGTGAAAAAGTGGCACGTAGCCTTTGCTCTCCATGAGAAAATACTCTTTTATGGATCATATCATCATCATATCACATCACAGTGTAAATAGTTATATGTGGCCAAAAGGGCAGCTGAAGTCCCACAAGGAATATACCATTTATAAATACATGCAGAATGAAATGCTGTTTTCTGAAAAAAATTGAAAAAATTCTAGGTTCCATTTAAAATACAATGAAAGGAGTAGCAATGGGTGTCAGTGAATGAATAAAAAAGGAGTAAATGAGAAAGCTTCTCATCATCGTCATCATCAAATAATATACAATAGTGTTGGTGGAATGGTCATCAGAATGTTGAATGTACAGGTATGCATGTATGTTTACGCATGTGGATTTAAATTTCATGGGAACTCTGAACTTTCATCCGTCCCCTTTTGCTCTTTTCCACATGGATATCATCATTGAAAAGGGAGAGAGAGCCCTTTTGACCACATTTTTATTTTTNTTGAAAAGGGAGAGAGAGCCCTTTTGACCACATTTTTATTTTTGCTGGCCATTCAATACAAATAAAAAGGGTCCAGGGCTCATTTGCATATCATTTCATGCTCAGCCACTTCTTTTTAACCCTTTCCCTCCTTGTACTTTTGCCATTTGCTTTTACATAGTAATACATGCAAGTACGTTGACTATGCTTTGATCATGATGAGACGACTCATTTTATACATCTTCCTTCTTTCTTTCTTTAATCGCACGTAATGATATCGCAAAATGTTCAATTGTTTTTTCCTAGTAGTCATTTTTCTAAAGAGTAGATCTGCAAACATAGGACTCATTTTTCTGTTTATAGATAGTAATCCTATTTTGAATGAAGGTTTGTTTTGTTACAGAATAATCCTGGGAATTCGTGATTTTACTTCATGTTAACATCGAGTAGGCTTTATACTTGACATTATCCCTGATTTCGTGAAATTGGCACGATTGTCCGAGATAATATTTTAAAGTTTTAGCGTTTCCTATTATCCTTTGCTTTAATTAGGAGATATATTGTAAAATAATAATTTTGCAGATACATTCCCCATGCGATTACTTGCATACCGTAGTCTGAATCCTAATAAACCCAACTTATCTTAACAAATGTACAGACTGTTTGGTTGTGTAATATCATTTAATTTGTCGTGCAATCTTTTCATCTCATTCATGAATTTTCTCTCTCATGTAACAAACTCTCCCCATAAGATTTTCTTACCTTTGTTTGTTTTAACTGACCAGGAAATTAAAAAATGTGACCATTCCTCGGCATCAATGTTATATATGTCTCAAAGTATAAAAAGAAGAAATAATGAATGAAAAATGAACACAATCTCTTTTCCTTTAAATTAGAATGAAAAGAGAAGTGTTTTGTGTCTTCCTTCCTCTTATACTCGACCGCCATCCATCCCCCATCCCTTTTCCTTTCATCCCTTAAGCTACAAGTCCCTTTTTACCTTTTTGTCTAAGCATTTTTAACAAGGATGGTTTTAATTATTCGCCTTTCCGAGTCTTCTTTAGAGCTTGGTCCCATGCTAAATATAAAAATGTATTTACCCACGACGATTACATCAAACTTTGAAAAAATGTCTGTCGGCTTCATTATATTTTTTGAAGTGTCACTTTGTTGTTGTGCGTAATGGGGAGAGGACACATTAAAAACCAGCCTGTACATTTTTTATTAATGCACATAATAATGAGTGTCACCTGTTGATGTCAAGTGGATCGCAAGAATATATTATACCTATTTATGTAATGTATGTGTATAGAAAACGAAGGAAGTGGAATGTATGTAGCAAGGTGCCTTTATGCTCAAAGATGTGACATTTCAATTTTGTAAATGGACTACTTATTGCCATCCCATTCCCAATCTGAGAATTTCATCTGGATTCAAATAAAAATAAAAATGTTTGTTCCACTTATCATTGTTTAATTGTGCCAGGGTGAAAAATTGGAAAAGGAAGTGAAACAGTGTGTTTCAAAGGGAATATAAGAAAATGATGAATTACTAGGACAGCTTTTCATGTCTTCCCAAATGCAAGTCAAGACAGTCATGCTCCAAGCTTTATCCACTACACTTCCCTGTATTTTTGTTTGGTTAAGTTTGAGCTTTGTAACATGCAAAGACGAAATGAGGAGCGATAATCATAAATTATATTTTCGTCTGTCTTAGCAAATGGCACCTTTGACCCTCAACCTTTTTTATGAGCCGATTAGATCAGAGATAAAAAATTGTGTATATTCACTTATACCAGGCAAGATAAATGATCAATAGAATTGGGCTACTGGAATCGAAAAAAACAAGCTGACGGAAGACTAGAAAGATACAATGTGTCCCTTACTTGTGGTTCATAATATATCATGGTTATGTCCAATTACTACTTCATGTTGGCTAAAGTCTATACAAACGTGTGACGATGATGACTCCTTAATAATGGTCATTTACATACCCTGAGCGGCTACATAACACACAATCGAGACGACTCGCTTTTATTTACAAAAAGGTCAAACAATTAGTAGCGCTGTTGTGTATGTCTCTCCTAATACATACATACCCATGTGTGTGTGTGTTTGCATATAAACTTTGTAATTGTAATAAATCTGCAATAATTATAAATGCGCCCATTAAGTGAAATAGAAGGTTAAGAAAAACATTTCATTTTATAAAAAATTTATTAGAGAACAAATCTTAATTATTTATGCAGGAAAAAAATTGAATAAAGGACGCGTTGTGTATTTTATCATGTACGCACTTCATATCATATCAGCAGAAGCTTCTTTACTATGTTAGCACGTTTGCATATAACTTCTCTATACAAAATGCTTACAAATGTAGCTCATAGCCCTTCTGTATTTACTTATTATTTGGCAAATGAAAAAATTTTAATTAAGGAATCATTTAATATAATAGTTTTACTAGTCAAGTATAAAACCACTTCCAATTCATTGTATGGAACAATTGCTGTATATGGTATCTCTTACCATTACGTACAGGGAAATCGAACTGCATTGTATAATATGATATGTAGGAATTGCACAAAGCCTCAGTGAGAATAAATTATTAGCAATGACCTCCTCATACAATTATAGCAAACTAGAGACCGGTGAAGGACACATCACACGTTGTTGTGTGTTCTTTGCGAATTGTAAAGCTAATTCCTACTTTACGCACTCATCATAATCATCATATTGCTCAGCAAAGTTATTAGCCGCGTTAACTGGTAATTATACATATTTTACGTGTATAATATGCATGCCTACCTACATATTGGATGAACGAGGTGGAGAGAAGGAAAAAATGTAGATTCCCAATATTAACCTCTTAACATTTGCATCGGCTCTATATTAAACGGCAGAGATTGCAAAGGAAATTAATTTTTTAAATAGAATACACCTTGCGGTATGGTCCATGTATTTTGTATGCGCTTTTGTAAGTGAATAAATCATATTCATAATAAAATGAAATTAAACCCTTTGAGCTTTACTTTTTTTAGTGTTTCACACAAAATACATCATCGTTCAGTTTTCCATATTTTTTCTTTTATGCAATAATAATTATAGATTGTGTGAGGAGAAGAGGTAGCCAGGCATTATAATAATTTTTAATTTGATGGACATTACAGCAGCAAAAAGTGAAGGAAGAGCAAATATAGTAGCTGCATACTTACAATATACTCTGACCAAAATATAATTTTAATTTTTATGTGTTCTCGTGAAGAAGTTTTCAAGGCGAGGCTTTTGCTCTTAGGTAATAAAAAAAGAAGAATTGCAAAGTAAAAGATGCTCTCACACATGCACACATATTTTAGCAATATGTAAGCAAAAATAATTATAATCATATCGTGCTGGAATATATGGCTGGAGTTTGGAAACATCTCTACATATAAAATACATAGTTTATAGTAAAGTTACCTTTATGATATGATGTGAATCGTAATAGTACATCTGTCGTTCTCTGGACAGGAGTACATATTGTAATCTTAACATTTGTTTTGCATTATTGGCTTTTCACACGGAAGGTTTGTTAAGGAATTAGTAGAAAAAGGTGAGCAATGCATGTAACGCAATATAAGAAAATGCCTTTTATATACGGTTTTTTGATGATAAGCTGTATACTATGTACGCAACAATTTATTTTTAAGGTGTATCACGACTTCTCTTCTCAAGTCATATCATCATCATCGTTATTGTATGCTTGGATGGATGACTATGGTCGAAATGAAATTAAATAATGGATGGATGGATAGATGCCTGAAAAAAATTATTGTATATTTTTTATTACAAAAAAGAACTCTACATTAAAGAGTGCTTATGTACTACTTGACGTGTGTGTAGTATTAAAACAAAAAGAAAGAAGAAGAAAAAATTGTTTAAAATAGTATTTTTATCCTTGTTCCATCACTATATACACTTGCATATAACATGTATCCTCTATATATAAGACACACATTATCTAGAAACATCATCGCAGCAAAACAACAAGCCATCACACATCACATCACTCATTCCCATACAATAATTCCAAAGTAAAAAACTACGAAAAAGGGGTAACCTAAGTATTGCGTAATAAGATGGCTTAGGCAGGAGAGAAGGAATTTTATTACCACGTTTTATTTATTGGCATCACCGTCATCATCATCATCCTCATTGTTGTTATGCTATATATATGCTAAATATTTAAAAGTGGTCACATATATATTTTATTCAAGTCACTCTAAACTGCTACCACGCTAAGTTTTAAGCTGCTGTCTCAGGTTTACCAGAGAAAATCTGCAGCCTTTTTTTATTCGAGGAAAATATATGGGCTCAAAAGAGAAGCTCTCCTGTGTATTTTTGCTCAGTCTTGTAATAGGAGTCACAGGTGCTTATGCACATACAAAATGTTTCCTGCATAACAAGAAAAAATTGTCTTATTACTTTTGTAACAATAATCTTGAACTCGTCATCAGCCGCAACAAGGGATAAAAGTGATGATGAGCATCTTTTGATTATCATGATCGTTTATCGTTTTAAACTTTTTTATAAAAAATATAATATACCATAGATGTTTGGTGAGGAGGAGAAGCTATTAAAGTAGTCCACTTTACATTGCATCGTTGTCGTTGTCTTTTGTGAACATGGCATTTTTAGCCGTACACATGTGTGTCTACAAGTATATTTTAGGTGTATGCTAAAAGGCACATAGTAGATAAGTACGATGAGACGACGACGACGGTGGACGACCATCGTTTTGAGCAAAGAGTTAGCCTTAATGCAATAAATATGCAAATCAGTGTGATTCTGAGAAAATCACTTTCCTGCATAAATTATATTAGTACACATAGAACATCATGTCTGTCAGCCACTCGGCACAGTTGTATAAAAGTTAATAGGCTCTCATGTAAAAAATAGTGTACAGGTAATATATATATACATTCATACATACATAGCCAAACACAACTTTTTTTAAATCTTAAGCCAGCCACAGAATAAATGATGGAATTAATGGCAAAGTGTATATACGCCGTTTTATCGTCAACACCACAAACAAAACCTCTCTGGTCATTCGGCAGTGTGAGTGCTGCATGATGGTAGTGAAATAATGCTTATCGTCCGTATCATACTTTTTTTCTTCTAATGGCAATAATATAATAGTACCATCATGGAAAATTTAGATTTATCTCGTTTTATGTGCTGCAGCACTAGGAATTTTCATGGTCAACTTAAAAAAAACTCTTCTCACATAAAACTATACATTGGATTCTGTCAAACCAAGCGAAAATGGGAAGTGAAGCATAAGAAGAGAGCTTATCAAGTACGCTAGCCACGCACAAGACTAATGATGAGTGACTTTTTACCATCATGGAAAATTTAGATTTATCTCGTTTTATGTGCTGCAGCACTAGGAATTTTCATGGTCAACTTAAAAAACTCTTCTCACATAAAACTATACATTGGATTTGGTCAAACCAAGCGAAAAAGGGAAGTGAAGCGTAAGAAGAGAGCTTATCAAGTACGCTAGCCACGCACAAGACTAATGATGAGTGACTTTGTATGGGACAAATGTAATACATTATTAAATAACTAACAAAGTTACAAACAATGTCACATTCTTGCCTTAAAGCAAAAATCACAACAGAAAAGTATAACAACACAATAAATTTCCTATTTGATTTCGCCATTGCATTGCTTGCCCTGCTCCTGTTGTCAAGCTGCTTCTTCATCTTCACCATCATTTATTTATTGTGTTCGATATTTTTTGGTAGGGTGCAACTTAACATAGACTATGGCTATCGAATTAAGACAATACGGATTTGAAATCAGTTTATCACACGTACAGACTTACAATATGCTATGTATAATGCAATCACTATATCTCACTAGGCGTGTTTTGTTGCCGTTGCTGTTCAAACTCGTCGATAACTGTGGTGGTGATCCGTGATAGATTTTATTTTGATTCATTCAATCCAAAATATAGTATATATTGAAGAGCATCATTGATCGTCATCATCAGTCCCATTATTATTTGATTGAGAAGACAATAAAGGACCTGGTGGCTCTGAGTGAGTTTCAACAAGCATATCAATTTACTTCTTAATTTTTTTTCTCTGTCTTAAAGACAGAATGCATGTAAAAGTATGGATGTATGTTAAGTAGTATCATATATAAGACAATAAATGGTAGACAATTTTATTATCCTTTAATTTACCTCTTTGCAAGCCCACCATTAAAATCAATTTTTTTCACCTCTTTGTTTTCTTCTTTTTTTACATCCTTGGACTGACCGACACCGATGATGATGAATAAAACAAAACCAATTTAAATTTTTTCTTCTGCGCAAAAATACTATATAATACATTTTTACAGCCATCGTCATCAGCATCATATCATCCTATTTTTTTCGATCCCTCTCTGAAAGACACTTTGATTATATATTTTATACCCTAATGGAAAGATTGGTATTTACATGTATTACTACACACAAAGCATATTATTGGATTCGATTAAAAGGCCTAAAAAGTGATAATAAAGCATTATCACCTTGTCTGCTCAGTCAAAGAGTCAAACTATCACATTACATATTTTTGAGTATTGATGGCCGAAATTGAAGGAACATATGTCGTAGAGGAAAAAAATCATGCCTAGCACCCCATGCCCATACGCTCTAATGATTGGCTTCACACAACAACACTGTAATTGTTTCCGACACGTCTAAAAGGTAGGTTGACAATATCTAAGGAGCATGTATGCAAGAGGTGTTATCAATTACTATCATGTAGATTAGAGGAATACATTTTTCAAAAAAAAATTAAATTTGCATTTGAAATACACCTGCAAATTGCAAGACAACTGTATGTGGAATGCATGCATGCATAGGTCTTTGACTGTTACAAGCGTATCAAAAAGGTAATAATGATGATTATTCAAAAGAAAACCATCATGTTGTTATCTTCAATGATCCAATCCAATTTTTAAAAGAGGCTTTCTGGCAACAAGCCACCAGGAACGTAAAGAAAGATGCAATACATAATATAATGGGCATCGGCCACTTAATTCATTTTAAACTATCCTTCCTATTTTGCATTCTTTCTCAGAGTTTCAATACTGATTGAACTCAAGTAATAGTTTGCTACATGCAAGGAGCACATAACAAAGGAACGAAGAAGACACTTTAAAACTTGGTTTTCGTCATTACCATTCCCACTATTATTGCTTTTTAGCTAATAAACCTTTCATTGGAATTTTTGGCATGAACATCGTCATCCTTTTGTCCCATCACCACACCAAAACCATACAAACATAATACAGAGAGTAGTTATAAGGATTATGTACACTTCGTTGTACATATGAAAAGGAATAACGGATTCAAATGGATTTTTTCTAGGTTTGGTCATACTTCCTTCATTGGAAGATGGGATTGAATTGGGCTGATGCCTAGTATGCCGTCATGATGTTGATCGTCGTGTATTTATTCTACATTCTGTTAGCTTTTATGATAGCCATAATAATAATCGAGTTTCAATAAATGTGAATACAGATAAGTGACTTCTTGCATACAATGTAGAATGCATGTAACGAGTAACTTTTAGTCAAAGTCAAACATATATCGTCTATTTGACACGGTTCAGGCAACACACAAGTCATAAGTAAAAGCGTAATAAAGCTAACGCACTTTTGAAGCCTGTCTGCTGCTGACTGACCAATTTCCTATGCAAGGAAATATTTTTACGAGTCTTTTGACTTCCTTTCTCTATAACTCTTTCAAGAGATGACTGCGACTTCCTACGCATTGTTGTACGGTGCTGCGTGGTTGTATAATGAAGGAGGCAAAAGAAGACGAAGCAAGTCAGCAGGATGACTACTGTCAAAGTAGCACAACAAGAAGAAGAAGTATTGTACGTTTGTTCTCTGGAGTACATGGAGGGTATCTATGTGTGCCTTCCAATATGCTGTTATAATTATAACAATCCTTTTGTCTGTTAAGAGTCGCGGCTCAAAGAGTCAAATTTAACCTGAAAAGAATGACTTTTGGTCAAGCTGAAAAGAGTTGAGCAGTACTTGTGTATTTATGTAATGGGTACGCATTGTATATGTGAAATGATGGATAAACTGTATTGTGTACAGTGAATTCTCTGGTGTACCAAAATCAAATACACAAGAAGAAAAATCGAAAATTACAATATGAATGCCTACATTGCGGTAAATGTGTGTTTACTTCATAACAAAAAGAATAATAGTAAATCTATTGGAAAAGGGAGCAGTCATCTGTAAGGGTTAAATTAAGGGATGCCGGTATTTTCGGTAGGTACATAAATATCATTATGTCTATACGTGTGTCGTAGGTTAAAACGATCCTTATCCTTGTTTCTTCATTCCGTCTTCATATGGACAGTTCAAATTTTATAAAGGAAGGGAAGGGTTGTGCTAAAAGTGTTAATGTTACAAATCGTAGACGGCTTTCTTAGTTGGGATAACGGGTTTGACCATTCTGTTCCTTACCCTTTTTGAAAACTCGGCAATCTAAGATTTTAACTAAACATAACTTACAAATTGGATTGAGATAAGTTGCCTAGATTGTGACAGATCATGATCAGATCATGGCTTCATGCGTTACTGCCTACTGTGAGGTATACTTCAACGGATAGTATAAAAGTATCCAAAAGAAGTTACACAGCTTAATATTACTAATATTACCATCAAATTAACAAAATTTGAATTGAGTAAAGTATAATGACAATGTAATGCTTAATTATGCTTACACAAAACAAAACGCAAGATGTGCCCCATGACTATTATTACGGTTTTTGATGATGATCCGATATGACGATAAAGTCCTTTTTCATTTCATTGTAATATTAATATCACCATCATTAACAGAGGAGGGCGATAATGATGAGATTCTGCTTAACAAGGTATCATCCATGATATAATATGCTTAACAAGTGCAGTAGTACATTATTGAAACTCCACGCACTCGTCTTTTTTGGGCGTTTTTAACGATGGTGCTAAGTGGCAGTTTTTTTGGTAATAATCACACCCTTTAAAGACATCTCTATTCTTCATTCTTCTTCTGTTTCTACTATTATACTCTTTCGCCTTGTTGCATGCTTCTGACGCGGTGTCTTCTCGTTTACATCAGGGCTTTGCATTGTTTACATGTGCTTCCCTTTTCGTTCTCGTGTCTCAAAAAATGATATGCGTATGGTCATGATGATGATGACAGCCACTTGGTTCGTTTAGCACTATCATAATCACCAACCGACCAGGTATGTAGAAGCCAGCAAAGTTTTCAAAAAGTTCTGCTTAAGGCTAAGGCTGCGTGTTAGTGAGTACGTTTGCCATTATACGGAATATGTACGTGTTGTATGGTGTTGGTGGAGAGGGTGAAAATTATGAGGGATGATGATTGTGACTGATGAGAGTCGAGAATGATTGTTGAAGTAAACAATGGAACATTTAATCAAAAATTATCAAATATGATTACAAACATCATTATCAACCTGTGATGATGAGACATG
>JAHZNG010001905.1:0-11175 GCA_027744375.1 Orchesellides sinensis | reverse complement strand
TAAAACTACTAGCATGAACATAAAAAATAAGATAAATGTAAAACACTAATGAATACGCCTGCTTCAAATTTGCAAAGGTGTGAATTAAGTATATTTGTGAAAGATCCATATCCAGCAAAAGCGATATATAGTGATTCATTGCTAGTGGTATCTATTTTTAATAATAGTATAAAATGTTTTTTTTAATTATTAAAATATATTATGAGATCCTCAAACACAGAATGGGTGGCTCTGTCAATATATATACTACCTAGAAATTCACACTCAGTAGACCTTCGTACAAATAAATGTTGCACTCCATGTTTTTATTTGCAATTATACTGGGATAACATACGAGCATACGTGTATATATGTAAGCTCGTACGCAAAACAATGCCCTTTTTCGTTTGGAACTTTGTACATGTTAAATCTCATAATGTCCATCATGAATCATGAGTCCAGTGAGAAAGAGTTTATGCAAGAGAAGGCTATGTCACTTCCGCACAGCTTCTTTTCTACATTATTCTTCCACCAAAAGAGAAAGAAATTAAATACATTTCAGTGTTTATAAATTAAGCACGATCAATTATTCAGCTGCATAAGTATCCTTTTACTTCTTAATCTTTTTTTCCTTCACTTGTTATATACGGAGTTTTCTAGGTTGATATGAGTTTGACTGAGTGAAAGTGACGCAATCAAAAAACAAAGTACAAAGTCGTATAATCACCCTAGCTTAAGGACAGTTTCATGAAGAAGTTAAAGACATCAAAAGAACAGACATTTTACGCATTAAGAGAGAAAAGTAAGAAACAAAAGAAGCTTTCTATTATTATTCCTCAGCAAAAAAAAAGAAACTTCCAAGTTAACGCCAGTCTGGCGAAGAAGTAGAAAAGAAAATCTTGAACTGGTACAAAGATCCATTACACTTTCAAAAAGTCAGCCTTTATTAGTCTGGGGGCCTTATATTCACCATAGAGGTTGTGTGTGATACATTGCAACACAGTACAAAACGCAATAATTTAACTCTAAAAAGACGCCATACTGGAGACAGTCAGTTATTTCTTGTGGCTTATAAACGTTTACATTTATAGAGGTAGCAAGACTAACTCTGTTTTTATTCTTTCATTTTTTGGTCTAAAAATATCTTCTTTTTAGACATTTTCTATGAAAAAGCAGCAACGCATAAGAAAGCAAGTTTGCTTTTTCTGAATTGCAGGATATTGCCACTTTTTATGGGCATGTGTCATTGTACTATATACACCACTTCTACTACATTTATTCACACACCGCGGAATATTCTATACAAGAATCACTGCTGTGATGCGCTCTTCTCTAAATTTCCTTTTGTGGAAAGAGGAAGTTACGGCAAAAAAAGACGTGTGCTTGTGTTGTGTGTGTGTGTGCTACATTTCTCTGTGGTACAACTGCGGATGGCGAAAAGAGGAGGACATACTTTTTTTTCTCTTTTGGCAAAAATTTACAAACCGAATGTAGCCTAGATCTGTAGTAAATTCTATTTTTAGCCACATATGGAAAAAAGAGAGGAGTCTACGCGTTCGTTTCTTGATTCTCCTTGAGCAAAAAGGTCCTTTTTCGCTGTGGAAGAACCCGGTAACTTTACTCCAAAGCTGGAAAGTCCTTGCAGTAGAGATAGCATAGGGTAGTTTATGTGGCAGGTTGAATGTTGTAGTGTATGACTGTCGCGAATCGTTGTCACCAGCCGGATATGTTCTGAAATATCTGCTATAACAAGTTATACCAAATTGAGCTTGTTCTCTTTCCCTGTATATGTACTCAGCTCTCTCACATACTATCATCTTTTGGTTTCGTGAAAAGAAATAAGAGTTGTAAAATGTATATATACACACACCGTGTGCATATTATACTGGTGCAGATAAATATATAGGTAATATAATAAGTGCACATGTGGTCTGGCTCCGTCTGCTGTTTTGCCTTAACGTTAAAAGCATTTCTAGATTGGGAATACACATTGCTGTGCTTACTATATTTCTTTTTGTGGGTTTTGTCAAGAGATTGGTTGGCCAGCTGCATGTCATGATCATGATGACATAGTCGTTCCTATATTATAACCGACCTGACTTGTTTTAAGCCTTGCCTTTCTCCTTGTAATATCCTAACAATTTTTGCAATGGGTAAGAAATGGTAGAGATATGTAGTTTGAATGTTTCCAAAGAAAACTCTTGCATGCCACATTTTTGAAGAAACTTAACAAGTAAAAAAGGAAACCATTCAAACCTGAGGAAGATGTACAGGATGACATAGTCGTTCCTATATTATAACCGACCTGACTTGTTTTAAGCCTTGCCTTTCTCCTTGTAATATCTTAACAATTTTTGCAATGGGTAAGAAATGGTAGAGATATAATATTATGTAGTTTGAATGTTTCAAAAGAAAACTCTTGCATGCCACATTTTTGAAGAAACTTAACAAGTAAAAAAGGAAACCATTCAAACCTGAGGAAGATGTACAGGAGCTGAAATTGGAGAAAGCAGTTAAAGTGCTTTCCGACTTGCCATTTATTGCAGAGGGACAATAAAACTATGAAATGTAGAAAGAAAAAAAATCTTCATGAAAGCATGCTTTCTTTTCTCTTTTGTATTCCTCCAACATTTTCCTATTTTCTCCCTCACCACCATTACCACCACTATATCCAAAAGAGAACAAGGAAAATGCATGAAAAATGCGGACCATGTTTCAGTTTGAAAGTTAGGAAAAAAGTGGAAAGGATTTATAAAAAAGGAAAAAAGTAGAATGACAGTTATGGATATTTTCTTCTGTGGAGGAGGAGTGAAATGTGTATAACTTGCTCTTAAAGTTATTACGCGTCTTGAACACATCAGACAGAACTGGCAGCACAGTAAACCACATGTAAAAAAGAATAAAATCAAGGAAACTAGGAAATGTCATAAATAGATTCAATACTGTTACTTTGTTTTCTTTATCTATAGCCAAAATACATGCCGACAATCGTAATACACTTAACAAAACTTTTATACATTTTTGTTTTACCAAACGAACAACTAGAAATACAAAACATCTGCCAAAACCTCATGAAAAAACATGTAATGTGTAGTAGTTTTTGTAATGTGGATTCACAGTACATTGGAAACAAATTACAACAAAAAATGCACAACATCAAACTTTCTCCTTGCCATTCTTTTTTCTTGTCATTTTTCNTGTAATGTGGATTCACAGTACATTGGAAACAAATTACAACAAAAAATGCACAACATCAAACTTTCTCCTTGCCATTCTTTTTTCTTGTCATTTTTCCAAAAGTAGCGTAGCCATCATCGTTATATTATGTAGCACGAGTTTAGGTATCACCAACCAACGGACCTGTCAAGATAGAGGAAAAGAAGTGGTCGAGAGAATAAGTTTTTTTTGTGTGTGATGTGATGGTAGCAGTAGCTGGAGTGAGTAGTAGCCTTTACACACTTCACTTTCTCCTATGACCATCGTTAGTTTTCTTTTTTTCTACTTCTTGAACTGAACGTCAAAAGTAGAGCAAAGATGCTCTCTCATATTATGGTAGTCGTGGCTCTTATTTCTTTCTTTTTTTCTTTTCTCCAACATGACAATGTACTTCTACATGATGTTTGTAATATGTATGTACGGGAGAGGGAAAGCACACAACTTTCTCCACCAAAGCGTTCTTGTATAGATGACTACTAAATGCTACACGTTATACCCTTCTTACTCTTCTCTCGGCTATTCCCCCGGTTGCCCTCGTTTTTTTCTCCTCTTTTCTTTTTTAACTCTCTTCTTACATTTCCATCCTATTGTTGTACTAAAACGTATGTAGTGCCACTTATAGTCTCTGTAGCAATGCAGTGGTTTGGCTTTCATTGGATTTTTCTGGCTACTCTTTTATGCTCTGCCTGCTATATATCACTCTTCCACGTCTGAACAAACAGTCGTCTTTCACTTTGTCGATATTCCTCTTTCATACGGAGCAGAGTGGGATCTAAGATCCATATATGATGTGTCTCATAATAACATTCCATTTGTCAATGTATGTAATAAAGCATCCAAGCAAAATTTCAGAAAAGTGGTCACCGAGCATTCATTTTATTTTTCTTAATTAAGTCCATTGAATACATGTAAAGAAATCAGTAGAGATACGCGTGCTGTAACAAACGAATACTTTCAAATTATAGTTTGACTACATTTTAGACCTTCATTTTTAGTCATTTTATTTGGGTAATATTTCCTGAGTTAATCAGGTAAGCATTCACAATCACAATACGTAATGCATTGGTTGGATTCATCCAATTCGCCAGTTTTTTGTTAGTTGACAAGACAGACGGACAGCAAATAGGGTTGCATAAAACAGTATGAGATGATGAACTAGTTTTATGAATGTACCTTTATATGCTCCAATTGTTTTCTAAAGGAACAAGTTGGTTCTTTTCAATCTACACATACATATAAAGCGATTGCTATTCTGAATGCATCCCCGCTCCTATTTTCTTTCGTTCTGATTCTCATGACGAGAGAGATTACTTTGCACACGAGAACCCGTTACGTGAATACCAAGTACAGGTCTATGTGTATGTATAGTACATACCGGAAGAAACTGAACAAAGGATAAAAAATATATGTAAGAAACAGCGGACTCATCTTCAATATTTCATCATAAATACAAAAGTAGTAATCCTACAACCAACCGCTACCTGCCTGCCACACGTTTGCTCCCTTTTCCGTTTCTTTTTCTCATGACGCATTGTTTCTTGTTTGCTCGTTTCTTTCGTTTCATACGATTGCTTTTTCTCTTCTTTTTTCTAAACGTCCATATTTTCTCATTTTTCCACTTCTCTGTGGAAGTTAGGGAAAGAAACCTTACTCGTCGGATGCAGGATTCAATTTGGCTTTACACACATTATAGAAAGGATGATAAAGCCGTAAGGGTGAGGAAGGCATGTGCTGTGATTAAACGTGTAGCACCTGAGAACGACACTTGGAATAAAATTCCAGGCACGTGCCACCCAGGTCGAATGTCGACTTCAGGTCAATTAACTGAACGGCTTCTCAAGCATTTCACAAAGATTTTTGGAAAATTGGTCAATGCCAGTGACATGTTATTCAAGTTATTCTGTAGAAAATCGTGTAACTGTACCTGTCAAAGAATGGTAGTAAAAATATTCCTTGTATTTTAACAAATGACAAATTTGGTCATGCATCCTTTTGATAGGTATATTATAAATCACCTGCTTGCTACGGTAAGTAAGAAACTACGTAGTATGATTTTAATAGAGAACCTTTTTTTGTGTGAGATCATTCTTTCGCAAGGAAACCAAGCATTAGAAAAAGGAGATGATTTTTCAAGGAAAGGAAATAAAAGCCGGAGGCACAATGGAAGGTCGATGTGTTATATATGTACATGTACGTACAAGTCTTGAAGAGAAACTTTTTATTTTATCTGTTGAAGACTAGCTACATACGTGTATGCCTAAGCTCCTTTTCATTATGGGTAAATGCATCTTTCACAACTATAAATCATGTTAGCTATGGAAAGAAACGTGTGGGATGTCAAGAAGCTGGATGAAGATGTGGGTAGAATTTTATCTCCGAATCCTTACAAGATTTTCCTTACCTTGCGAACTTTTCCCTTTTTCAAAAGAAAATTCCGATTATATAACTTTTGCACATTAGATAAGTCAAAATAGAAAAAGGAAACGTGTGTATTGGCACCCTTCTACAGAACTCTATCTAAAATACTATAAAGTAGATTTACCCAACCAAAGTCTCTGGTAGTGAACTGCCAAGTTAGTGAATAACCCATGCGTTCAGTGGCATTTGACATTAAATACGCGTGTGTGTGGACCATTCCCTAGGCTAAACAAAACAGACGGTAGGAATTCAGAAGAACTGCCTCTACCCCCGAGCATTTTATACGTGGGTGGAAGGAAGGTAACGAGCAACAAAGACTACTATAATCATAGGATTATTACTTTGCAGGTATAATTGTAACTCTACAATTTATAATTCGCAACTTTTAAGCTAAATACACTAAAACCTGAGCATATGAATCTAAATGTGGGATACAGGGATTACGGTGTGCCTATTAAATATGGCTGTGTTGTTGCTTGAAGTCATTCACATGGTGGGGGCGTTAATAAATCTGAGTAGAAATGAAAATATTGATGTAATAGGTGATCGACTTTTTTTAAATACTTTGTGGGTCTAATACTAGTATTTTACTTCATCTGTGGAAAAATAAAGTAAGACTGGGTGGGTGGTTGTTACACCCGCCACATCACTTTCTTCTTTTCCTTCACTCAAGTTTTTGAGCAAGAATGGAAAAAAGTCACTGAAAATTTCATAGGGTTTACAATGAATGTCTATGAGTGTCTGTGTGGAATGGAAGCAGGGTAATCATATCATAATATAGTGTGGCTTAATACGTAGTTTAGTTATGGGCGGATGTAGCTATACATATCCTAGCATGGTGTGGTAATGCGACTTGGTGTGAATGGTTGGTCATCCATATTGAGAGGGGGTGAAATATTGATGAGGTTTCTGACTTTTGCGTTTTTTTTCAGGTTATTTGACTCGGACAACACTTTTGCTTTCACGCGCTCACATCCCCAACCAAACAAAGTCCGTCCAACTGACTACCTGCTACAACATCACCTAAACAATCGGACTGACGGTATCGTAGCGCAAAAAGTATTAAACAATAAGAAAAATTAACTCTTCTTGTGGTCTGAACTTTTACTACGACTGCATACGAGTTAGTCTTTATCAAGCCAGTCCTGCTCAGGAGAAAAGAAGGAACAAAAGACCGCAGAGCATTTGACAGAAGGATAAAAGCCGAGGAGGAAAAAGAAAATTAAACCAATTGGAACAAAATTTGGGTGAAAGCATTGCAAACAAGTTTACTTGCGCTTCTCTATCAAAAACAAGAAAAACTTCAACAAGTAAACTAAACCTCAGCCAATCCCTCCTGCTTTTAAGGAAAAGATAGTAAAATTGACGTGCACAAACGCACACTTAAGATTCACTCCCGTGATGGAGTACAACTGGCATGGGGAATAGTACGAAAAAGGAGAAACAGGCTTATATGGACTTTAATTGTAATAAACGAGCTGTCACGATACGTCAGTTCTACTTGTGTGGTGGTGCCTAACCAAAAACTTTTTTCTGTATTTCCACTGCTATAAGTGCGCTGGAATAAGCAACCAGGCAAATTTCTTGTGAATAAATAAATGAACATTAGAAAAGAGGACAGATATACATATGCCGAGAATAGAGGTGAATGTTGTTATTGTCATTGTATGGAGAAAACTTTCTTAAATGACAGTTTGTAATTATCGTCGGGATGAAGTATTCCCTCAATGTGTGTCCTTGTTTTTAATTTAATTTCCTTGGCTCTCTCCCCTCTCTCACCTTGTTTATTGTAAGGTAGGGCAGGGCCAGAGTGTTGTGTACGTCTATCTCTTTATTGATTAGTAATTGTATTGTAGTTACACATATAGGCTTACCGAACTTCCATTCAAGACTGTAGCAATAATAAATAAAGCAGAAGCACCAAAACCACTGTGGTAATATGGGAGCAAAGTTGCAAAACAAGTATTGATTGACATGAAATAGTAACTTTGTAAAAGATTTGTGTGTGGGAGCATGCGAGGGAGAATAATCTGGAGTTAAAGTGCCGACAAAAAGACAGCTCCATTATTTGTATCCTTCCTCGCTACATACGCAACTGCTAAAGTAGTGCCGTTTCATTGAAAAACGTCGGCTCCATTTTTTAAACGGAGAAAGTTTTATCTATTTGGAATCGAATGGGGGTGGAGTTAACTTTGAAAAATAAATTCTATTTGGTATACCTATATTGACTCGATTCTTTGAGTAGGAGTAAAACAAGATTGACATTTACAACTGATCCAACATCAACCAAATACACTTTGTTCATATCTTTATCTCTCTTTTAACATTTCTATCGTTGGAGAAGTGAAGTTACAGTTGAATAAATAGAGTACCACCATATGGGTACCATTGTGAAAGTATTAAACAAGAAAATCGACTTTGCTTTTGAAAATTCTCTCTATTACCCTCATGAAGCTACTGTATGCTGTAAAGGCAGAAGATAACGAAAATTCCGTTGCGTTAAGTATGCTGCCGCCGGTGGTGGAATAAAGTGGAAAGAAAGAAGCAAATATTTGACAAGATCGACGTACATAGAAAAAGGGAGGAAAAAGTAACGGGAATGTATGACTGGATGAGGCTATGTGAAAACGTTAAGAATTTTAGAAAGGCGTAGTTTAAAACGTACTTTCTCCCTTTAAAAAAAATAATAAAGAAAATGATGATTGAAATCTTGGCAATTCCTTGCGAAAAAGAATGAAAACAAAAAAGTAGTGGCAGTGCACGTAATAAGGTGAAATCCTTCTTTGAATTGTTGTCAACTTTCTCTTTTGATTTCTACCATAAAACTATGAAAAGAAATCCCTGGAAGGGAGAAAGCATTAGGTGTACACTTTATCCCTATCTAACAACGCATATTATGATGTCTACCTTTTCACCTACTGCCTTCAATAACCAACATTGCTACTGCACAGTTGGAAACAGAAGGTAGAAGTAGAGACAGAGAAAATGGAATGAAAAGAAAGTTGGTGATCCCCATCTACTTTCTCCACAACGCACATACACAGCTAACTACTTCTCCTACAACAGCATAATGCCACGAGTCCTGCTGCTGTCGAACCCGACTTTAGATGTGTGCTTCCACAGAATGTAAATTGACATCCGAACATTATATATGTTATAAGCATGTGTAGTAGTATTTACTGGAGCACAGAAGAGAAAAGCAAGAATAAAGCAAAAAGAAAGGGGGTAATGCTCTGGGACATCGTATTAGAAGTAAGCAGAGTGAAGGAGGATGTGCAGCAGGTTAGATTTATCCAGTGATGTGGAAATTGATTTTTTGTTCAAGTGACAAGACACTTCTTGGGGAAATCTGAGTTTTTCGTATGTTTTTTATACTTGGCACAAGATTAATTGTTGTTATACTACTGCTAGCAGGAAATGTATTGCACGAGTATAGTTACTGTACTGAACTTAACTTACAAACATTGCGTATTTAACTTATAACGGAATATAACTACCTTATATAATATATAGAATTCTTGCAACAACTACATATAAGGCCAGCTACTGGTAATGCTGTATCTTCTTTAATGTGTTGCGTTCATGTCTATCTTAAACATCTCGTCAAGTCTACATGTTGATGTAAAAGTTGATTTGCATGCAATCCATAAGCCCTCCGGTTATTTATAACCAACTGTGGAGCAAAAAAGGCTTAAAGAAAGTATATGAATAAAACTATAAACGTCACAGTCACAGTTGTATGTATGCATGCAGATTCAAAAACCAGGACAAAGTAAAACTCTATATTTTCTTCGTTGTGCAAGTGACAGCTATTTCAGTTGACGAGAGAGGAAGAGGAAAAAGGAAAACGGATGTAGAGAGAAGAAGAGAAAGCTGAGCACCCAAGTTTCAAATCAAGTGTATATGCATGAGTGCATCCATCCATGTCTACATCTACATACACTTCTAATTCCAATATATTTTTACTTACTGTTTGCTACTCATCCTTATCCATTTACTTACTCTGCGTCTGTCAGTGACAACGAACAACCATCGCCGTTTGAAGTAAATAAGCAAAGTAGGCAAGAAAGAAGAAAACTTTTTATTGTTATAAACATACCAAAATACACGTACGAGATCTAATGCTGTTATACATCAGCCATACTTCCGTCATCTTATACTCTTCCTCATTCTAATATACTCTTTTAACGAAAGCATATTGCTTTCTTTGAAAAAATAAACGCCAAGTAGAACTAAATCAAGAAAAAGGGAAAGTAAGATATACAATATCTTCGTCGACGTCACTGTATTGTATCCATGTAGGAAACGTACATAATACTTACGCCCTGAGCCAAAGGAAGTGACAGTAGTAGCAGCATCCAACCACATCTTCTCTTATTTTGTATAGTCTTCAGTTGTTGCCGTCTCTTACGTTATTGAATAATAATATAATAATATCCAACGAGAAAAATTATTTTCTCTGCACAGTCCCTGCAATGTATTTTGGTGAAAATACGTAGGTAGACTAGAAGTAAGATTTGGCCTCTAAGAAAAAAGACTTGTAAAGCTTACCAATCTTCTTTTCATATTTTTGTCGGATGATGTGCACATAATATGAAATAAATAATGACATGAGTGACGGCGGAAACGACGAGGTACGTGAAACGATACGAGAAACGAGATTATCATCAGCTACCCCTACTACCGATCTTATCGCACATTCCTCTTCCCAAGTGGTTCAGGAAACAAGTGACGGGACGGGTGAAAGCGGTAATACGCACTACAGAGAAAACACGATATTATCCTTACTCCTCCTCCTACTCCTTGTTAAACGCACAGACTCCCAAAATGGGGCTGGTGAAAATGGAAGTGTATCGCGAGTGCTACTATCAGATAAAAAGTATTGTAATTAATGAAAAAATAATAATTATGGGAGTGGGATACAAAAAAGTTTCTTGTTTTTCTTAATATTATTCAAATGAATGAGTGAGCGATTCACACCAAAGTGCAAGTGGTTGCTGATGTCGCATCCATCAGCAGTATGTTGGTGTTTGAAGCTTTGCAAGGTAAGTTGACAATGTGACAGAATATAATATCAAGTTCTAGGAAGACACACAATAAAAACTTTTTTATCCTGAACAGTTGTAGTTGTCAGACGATACTTTTTGTTAAGTTAAAGTTAACTTTCCATGAAAATATACAAAGTTTTGAGTATAAAAAAGTTTTACAATGGCTTAGATTATATATCTGTTTCGTGTCGATAGTCGATAACATAATGCTAACATCAAAGATCCAGAGCGAAATGTCATTTTACCTGGAAGTGTAAGGTAGTATAATTTAGCGTTTAATGACACAAGATCAAAAAAGTAAATTGGGATGAGAGTAAAAAAAGTAATAGGATGGGGAAAGTAGATACAACTTTAAATACAGAATTGGCATCGTTAGGTATGTCTCAGTAAATTTTAATATATGCTCATCAGCATAAAGTACATATATACCTAATTTTACTGTATAAATGTCACTCACGCAAAAGAAATTTTGCTGTACATTACTGTAGCAAGAAGACTTTAATTCGCTCATATA
>JAHZNG010001903.1:0-20226 GCA_027744375.1 Orchesellides sinensis | reverse complement strand
CAAACATTAAAGAGAGAGACATAATACACTTTTTTCGTTTCATACAGTTTATACTAACAAATAGTTACTTTTTTTACAGGAGTCATCTTCCAATCTCAATAGGTGAAGATCTAGAATAAAATACTGAGTATAAGTTCTGTTCTGCTTTCACTTTTTGAAGAGATTACAAAAATCACTTGCTCACAACCACACATCTCACGTGTACACACCTCTTACTAAAAGTATTTAAGTTTTAACGAAAGAAAGTATTTTTTATTCTTGTGATTTTAAGTAGAAGTGTGCATTGTGTACTACGTCTACAGTGTCATGAAAAACTGTCCATGGAGTAAATTCACCCTCCACCTACAATAAGTAATTTCACCATGTAGCTAAAAATATAAATTTAAAAATGGCTATCAAAGAGTAAGATGCTGTAACTGTAACTGGTGAGAGAAATATTATTTTTTAGGCTTTGATGAAGACTAGGTTTGTATTTTGGACTTTGGTTTCTCAGTGTTGAGTGGTGCTGATGATGTTTCGGAATCCGGTATTATGTTTGCAACAAGCCAAGTCAGAAATTGGATAATTTTCTCTGCCCTTTCAATCCTGTTCTGTTGCCATTAGGATCATAAATATTTCCGGAGCCAGCTTTCAATCTGATTCTCGTTGTTCTGAAGCCAGCGAATGTTAAGTCGGATCACTTCCAGGCTTTGGTTCAAAGCTCGTGCTCCAGATCCTACTTCTACATCGCTGAAGAAATCCGTAACCTGGAAGGAATTTCAATATATTATTATGCATTGAAATGGGGAAAGACCATGCAAAAACTAATTTCATTTATATTACTCACCTCGTTAAAATCAAACTCGCTTGAGAAATGAGTTACCACAGCCGTGATAAGACTTCCCATGGTAAAAGAACCTTCGCCAAACATGTTCTGGAAATTCATCCAGTATGCTCGAAGATGTCTCCAGGCTAAAAGTCTCCCTGAAGGATTTGCTGCCACAACCGCTAAAACTGTTCGAACATCTTGTGGTCTGACAATATCTCGATTCAAGCAGGCGTCCAAATACCTACAATTTGCAATCGACATAAATTTCATCATAACATATTCTTTACCTTCTAATCATGTGTATTTAATTGTGTAATAATTACTGTTGGAGAAGCCACGGGTCTGAGGCAGAGCCCATGGCCTTTAATAAAATCTTCTTTTCACTTGGAATACGTGATTGGTTGTACTGTCCCCAACAGTGATCCCAACTTACAACTCCTCCATACTTCACTCCTGTTTAAATCAAAGCTCATTATTTAATTTGAAAATCGCTTTCTAATATGTTTTTAGTAGGACTTGTATATTAAGTCACCTGCAGAATACACAACTTCCCGTAGGTTTGGTGGCACACGAGTTCCTTTGATCCAGCTGGCGAACTTTGATGTAGCCTCCTTAACCGCTTCCCTGCTGTCACACATAATCGCCGTGGATAACACCTCACTCCTCAGCAGTCTACAAAAAAGGCAAAGAAATCATTATTTCGTGAAAGTAAGCTAATACACTATATATCATATCCTCAATTAGAGTCCTACTTCATCAAATGAGATCCTTCATCATCCCAGCCAACTCGCTTGTAAACGGGTTCAATGAGTTTCATGATAAATTGCATCAGAAGCCGATGAGCTGGTCTTTCGTACAGAATCCTACTCCAAGATCTAAAATGCTCTAACGCCGTTGCCCAGGGAACGTAGTCTGTTTCTTTCAGTAAATACTTGGAGACTTCGAGGGGCACACTGGCGTCAACAATTCCAGCTCTATAAAGTTAACACAAAAACCTGTTTACTTCTGCCCCTTATAAATACATTTCAGTATCACTGTCTCCTTTCTTACTTGCACAACGTAAACGCATCATCAATCAAACTCGCCCTGTCTGTCGGACTGAGAACAAACGGATTCGTCAATAAGGTTTTCACCAAAGAATCCCACAGCTTTCCTTGATAATGAACTCTGTAAAATCCTGTCTGATTCACGTTGAATTTAATCCACTCAGCCCGGTACGGCATTGTAAACTCATCTAAAGCGTCAAAAATTCAACCTAATTTTACAAACTTTTTCACAAATGTAATCTCAAAGTTTGCTTGCCTCCTTGCTTACAGTCGCTCATGTTCATCCACAACAGCTGCATCGTCCTTGGCTTCAAGTCTGTCACGTAGGTCAGTGGAACATACCATTTGTACTTGTATGGGGATTGGATGACCTCCAGTCCGGTGTCATTATCAGTCGAGTTGAAAAGGAAGCGAGTTTGGGTGGCTTTCACTGTGTTATTCTCGCAGCGAACTGTAATCAGTGGGTAGCCCATTTGACCCGTCCAAGTTTCCATCACGGCCTATGTACAAAATTCTCACATAAGATGTCATTCGCAATTGTAACCTTTTTAAATTTAATTCCAGTCATTATTCATACCGTCACATTCATTGTTTCATTGGTGTTGGCACTCAAAGCATCCCACAAATCTTTTGTTTCTGCATTATCAAACTTGTGTTGATTCAGGTAGTCCATCAACCCATGTCGAAGAACGTCCAAGCCTAAAACAGTCTCCAACATTCGCAAAATAGCCGCTCCCTTAGAAATATACAAATGTTCCGTTAGTTACAATAATATATGCGTTCGTGTCTAGCAAAATGAAACCGTATTTAAAAATTATTATTTAATGTGAAATTATTCATGGTGACCAAGAGCAAAATAAATCTAATGTTATTTTTACCTGGTGAGCTAGTTCATGAGCCAGAACAACAGCCACCCATTGATGCGCATTAGAACTGCTTTCACTGCTGTCATACAAGATGGAGGTTTCTCGGTACGTGATCAATCCAAAATTTTCCATTGCTCCAGCTCCAAAATCTGGGATAGCGATAAGGTCTGACGAAACAAGGGGAGAACGCGGTTAACAAAGGAATATACATACATATGTGCGACCGGCCTTACAAAAGTTAACAAAGTAAAACTGCTAACCTTGTTTGGTGAAGTGCGTACGGGACACCAAAAAATTCGTCATAGTAGTCCATGACTTGAATAGCACTTTGAAGTGCAAAGGAGGCTTGGTTTAAAAGGCCAGGTGGAGTGTGAATGGCAACCTCAACACCTTTCATTGTCTTGTTACTGATACTTTCATAGTCGCATATGACAAACGCTACTAAATAAGTGCTCATTTCCACTGATTCCTCAAATTCATCCCGCCACTGAAAACATAGACGTAATCATATACGTTAATTTTTTAAAAAAACCATGCAGTTCTTTTGAAGTCATCGTTTCATGCCTTACCAACTCCATGTTGTAGCCGTAATACACGGTCTCAATCTTTTTGATAGGCATATTAAACAAAGACTTGTGTTGTTGATTTCGAATAATTATCATTTTAAAAGTGGCTTTGAACTGAGGCTCATCAAAGCAAGGAAAGGCAGAGCGTGCGTAAGTTGGCTCGAAATGTGTCGTAGCTAAAAATCTGCAATCAGAACAGTTCTCACGTCAAAGCAAGCCTTATCTTTAGTATCTTCTCTCCAGCTTAACAAAAACTACAGCTTACCTTCTTTCACCCTGTGAATTAACATAGCTGCTAAGATAAAAGCCCTCAAGTTCTGTGCTAATATTTGTATGGAAACGTATTCCAAGAGAGTAGTTCTTCCCTGGCACCAACGTGCTTCCTTCTGCTAGCTCAAGGTACATCTGAATATCAATCAAATCCCTTAATTTGTGTTCACACAATATGAAATTATTTTTATAGGCATGTTTAGCTACCTGTTGGAAGGGAGGGTACTCAAGGAGTCTAGAAATATTGTGAGGTTCCACCCGATGAGGGTCATCCACCTCCTCCTTCACCCATTTCTCAATCACTCGTAAATTACGACTATGGAAAACTATGAAGTCTGTCTCGTTAAGCACTTCGAACTGAATGACGACCCAGCCTAATTAAAATACACCCTTTCATTATTAACTACTCCTTGTGCTATTCCCACTTAATAACATATTATATATTCCTTTATTACCGATAACATCAAGGGTTGTTAGATTAGGGTGAATCTGAATGGTGTAGTGCAAGGGTCTCACGAAATCTGGAAGCCTACTCTTATTCCAAGGGAATTCTTCCCCTGACGGGAGGATAAATCTGTTATGCTCCATCAGCTCCTCATCTGTAAGGGGCTCCGTGTCTATCGAGCCGTTTAGGAAGGAGCAGCCTGTGGAATGCAGTTGTCCCCCAAAAAATTAAAAAGAAATAGCAACCATTTAGAAAATCCATTTTGTACCCTTTTAAATGCCTGTCGGTTGCTGTTGTATATGTATTTCATAGTTAGTATATTAAACTACATAAAGATAATAGGAAAGATTTAGACAAAGAATTCTGTAGTATGGTTTGCAAGAACAAAGCGATCACCAACAGAATACCACTACGTAATAAATAACTCTCTATATATGTAACAATCAAATATATATACAAAAACCATATATAAAAGTTTCTAAGCAGGAAAAATGAAAAGACAAGACAAGACTTCAGTCTTTTTTTAACATACACAAGTAGCCATTGCACTGACCACTGAGTGGAGTGGCGAAAGCGATGATCACGGCCACAAAGAAAAGTCCAACAAAGACCAACAGTGCTACGCCCACAGCTCGTTTTTGGGAACATACTGCTATCCTGTCCTGCTCGTAAAGGACTCGTTTATTCACATTACTCGCCTCACCTGAAAATTAGTTAAGGGATTAGCACACCTGTACCTCACTTTTGCAATTATAGAGAAAATGCGTGCTTTCACCTGTGAGGAAAGCAACGTCGTCAACCTCGTGCTCGTTCATTGTTGCGGCTCTTTTATAGGACTTGCGCGATGACATTTATTATGCTCTCAGGCATAGTCTTCACCGGGACTCGGAACAAAATGAATTAAGAGTTTTTAAAACAATAATTTGTGTGGCACAGCCACCACGACAAAACAAGTTACCCCTTTGAATACTAGAAGTAATAGCAAAAATGTAACCACTTTCTCCAGGAAATCAAAATTACTTTCGGCCTGTGAATAAAAACTTAGGTTGATATGAGCTACTCAATATACGCATGCCACTGAAACTATTGTAAATTATTTTATAATTAGAAAAATTGTGTATGAAGAATAACCAAAAATTGGTTTTTTAATAATAATTTCCACTTATTAAATATAAACTTGATTATAAAAACCGTTTATTATGCCTGGACTACTGGCAGCCGGAGATACTGCGTTTCTGTGTATGGAAGATGTGAGAAAGTGGTGAAAAGTTGGTAAATAAAAAACTGGGTATGCTTACATTTTATATTTACTATCAACAACGTTTTGCAAGGGTAGCGTATACAATGGAGCATGGATAGGGAGACCGAAAGAATAGGGAAAAGAGCGACGCACTACCCGGCTCCTTCTTTTTCATCGATCGGTTTGCCGGAGGAATTTTCTCCATGCAGTCTCACATATACCAAGAGTACATCATTGCATTGAAAAATGAATCACACGAGCAACCCTTCTTTTATCCAGTCAACTACTACACAATCAGAGATTTATGCGTTGAGTGCGACCCTCGTATTTTTTATTGCTGCATAAATATACATACATACTGGATTGTGCTTTGCTTACAGAAGAGTAGGGGACCATTTGTGGATTACGCAATGAGGCCCTAAAATCCCTTCCAGGTTTGACTGTGGTTTTTTGGATAAGACACAATGTTAGATACGTAGGTTATGGATGACCCGTGTGTTTTAAATGCATTGGATGGAAGAGGAAGGTGGTCATGCGAATGCATGTATGTTTACGGTTTCTCCTCACGTATACTGGATAAATGCTTAATGCTTTAGCTTTGTAACCGCAAGTGCTGCAGACTGATGAGTATATGTACAGGTTAACAATCAGATAAATAAGAATGAAGATAAGTGCAGGTGCCTTTTTACTATGCCATGATTAGCAACATTTTTTGGGATATGACCTGAATTTTCGCAGTTAAGGTATTTTATGTGATAGATTGGATCATAAAACCGTTAAAGGTACATAACAAGCATTAAGATTTAATATATTTCGCTCAACTGAAAATAGTTAAAGCCAAATAAACGTAATTAATTAATAGGAATTAAACAAAACGTATGAAATAAATAAATATTTCTGAAATAATTGGGTTTAATTTAGATTGAAGGTGATTCCTCTGTAAAGACCTCTTCATCAGAGTAATCCAATGTAGCCACCCCAGCCATTTCTCCAACACTGTCACTGCTTAAACGAATGCTGTCATCCATCGAAAGATTTGATAAGTGGAAGGGGGAAGTGAGAGAGCCAAGACTTCCTAGTCTATTTAAGCTAGAATTTGCTTGCCCTCCTTCAAAGTAAGACTCCAGAGCTTGACCCAAGTCCACAGTTAACTTTTCTTTGTGACAAGGCGGTGGCACTGATAGACATTTTCTTGGCAGCCCTGCCTGGTCCCCTACATTTTTCCCACGGAGCTTTCCTCTCAGCCAGTTTTCAACTCGCTTTTGAGTGATTGCGACAAGTTGCAACTTTTGCTGTTCTGTTAGAGACGAAACTCTCAATTGGATTTCCTCTTGAGCACTTTGAAAGAATGGTATGGATTCTTGCTGTTTTGAAGGTGGCGTTTTGGAAGCTGTCTTTGAGTCGGATGCATGGGGAGATGTTGTTGATGGACTTTGTTCCGGACTCATAATCAGTGGGAATGGAGACAGGTTCCTGGCTCTTTTACAGAGTTTGCTTTTGCAGAGAGACGGCTCCATTTGGAAAAGCACCTGCTGAAATGCAATTTTAAAAAAAGCGTGTCATAAAACATTTAAAGTTCAAGATGATAAGAAGTTACACAAGTTATAAAATTATTTCCAACTTCAAACCTTTTGAAAAAAAACTAAACGTGGTGTTCAGTAAAATTCGTTTTATTCAAGGGACTGAGGGCTCCATCACGGCTGACGGTCGGTTGACGGTAATAGCACCATATATGTTGAGTAGAGCTTGTTTTGAATGATCACTTGTGGGTTAGTCAGGATGGGTTTGTACAATCCACAGCATTGTCATGAAATTACGAAGCCATGATTAGCATATTTTTCTAATTTCAATTGGTCTGTTTATAGGCTTATGGTAAGTGCGTGCCTTTAAACCAAATTGGCTTAGTAAATTCAATTTTCACATGCAGTATGTTAAAAATTGGTGAACTTTATTTCTGTATGCCGTACAATGTAATGAATCTGTGTATTATTGCAAATGTAATAAAAAATATAGTTATTAATGCAACTTCGACATAAGTATCTATCTCATATATACTAAATATTAGAGCTACAAGGAATTTTTGGAACGCCAACTCAAGTAGAAGGACCAAAGCACTTGCTCCTCTATTGAGTCACGTCTTACCCACTTTCATTCCACCATAAACTGACTTTTACATGTTTAGTCAAAAGATGGAGGAAGCTTGGTCTGAAGCTATTTGGAGTTTGGAAACAATACTGACTTGCTTATTTAATGTCGTTTGACAGTGTTCTATTGAATACGTACAAGTCTGTAGCAGAAGGACATTATAGCGTCACACAATAATTCAGAAATCGTCACAGGAAATTCTTGTTGTAGAAGTAATTGTCGCACATCAATACAAGCAAAGCCAACCAGCGCAAGTTATTTCCATTAATTTATTATCGTTCAGTATTCTTAATACGTAACCCAAAACTTCTCACACTTCCAGCATCAAGACTGTGTTGAGGGGATTTGCATTATTCCTTTATATTAACCCACGTTGTTGTAAAGTTAACCTTTGGTTTGGTTTTTGGTGGTTGGTATCAGTGGGAATGTAAATCAAGGCTTGTGTTGTCAAACAATATATGCATATTTTGTTATGTTTTTATACAGTCATAAACTAGGGACGTGGTAAATGGGAATTATTGGTTAAGCCAAGACATATTTATAGCCTCCAAACCAAACGTGTTGAGAGGGAGAAGAGGCAAGAGGAAAGTTGAATATTTATGGAGGACTATGCAAAAGTTTACCTTTCCCAATTCCTTATCCAACTGCTACAATCATTTTTAAGAACATTCCCAAATTTTCTTACTCACAAGGAGCAAAATGGTTTTGAACTTAAATATATGTCTACAATATGCTACAGGAAAATAAACCAGTCAAATTATTTGCTTGTGATCAACTCTGCTTTCTTCGTTGCCCATTATATCCACCAAAAGCGGTGTTTCACTCGTGAACAAAGTTCACAATCAACACTTTTGCATTTTACACCCTGTAAAGCTATCGCAAAGAGTCAAACCACAAAACCGTGCAAGAACTACTACTACATTTGGGAACGTACCGTTGAGACTCCACCACCACGTCACATATAAACAGCAAGTTCCTCTGGCTGTGAATGGGCAACTTGTGACTTGCATTGTTTGTATTGAATGGTGAAGAGAATGACGCCTGGTTTTGCCACTCTTTTCACCACTTTCAATACAAAATCATGTAACTAATGCACTATATAACTTGTTTCTTCATAGAGTAAATATGGACTGCTCAGAATGAAAAGGCATTTGCAATTTTCTAATAAAGGGAAATTTATGTGAGCATAAATGAACATTATTCAATGGCCACACAACAGTTTTAAACCATGGGAGTTAATTTGTGCTGAAATATATGGACAAATTTTGAAACTCTCTCTTTCTTGATGACATTTACTGCGAGTCTCTACTCAACTTTAAATTTTCAGGGAGAATGGGGAAAAGTGCATGTGATTATATACATTATCCATTATCATCAACAAGAAAGAGCATGCCGATGAAAATTCCTTAAGGGAGAAACTATAGAGTGTGATATTTAAACCATTTTCTTATTGGCATGCATTTTCCAAGAGGACTCTCCGTCTGCTTGCACATTTTACACGTATATTTTACAACGGCAGGTTGGAATGTCCCATTAACGACTCTGTAACAGCAAAATGATTGCACATTATCGTGTTCCTAATATTGTAGTAAACTTGGAGGAACAGGAGAGGTGTGTGTGTGTGTGTGTGTGAATGAAAGTGGAGGACGAAAGGGATGAAAGTGCGATGGTGTCCACATTTGCACCAAACAAAGTCAATAAATTTTACACCCTTTTCTTACAAACTGTTTTATATTGTGAATTACATTTTTAACAAAATTAAATCTTCGGTAGTATTTTAAGGATTGGCTTTCTTTGTTAAACCTATGTTGGGTAGTTGGGGCAATATGAAATGTATATAATTTTACATGGATAATGTGAACTATGTATTTTGATAACATAACGTGTCAAGAAAAAAAAGGAAAATATTGGAATATGTACTTTAAATAGTTTATAAAGAATTATTTATTTGGCATGTAATATTGGATATCGTGATCAAATCCANGGCAATATGAAATGTATATAATTTTACATGGATAATGTGAACTATGTATTTTGATGACGTAACGTGTCAAGAAAAAAAAGGAAAATATTGGAATATGTACTTTAAATAGTTTATAAAGAATTATTTATTTGGCATGTAATATTGGATATCGTGATCAAATCCATTACTTACAGTGTTGTTACATGATATAGAATACAATGCGCGTTGTCATCATCACAATTTCAATTATTCATTCCGACACTGACAACATTGGATCAATTGTGTAACAATTTTTATTTGTTGTGTCACCACAGGGGTTCAGGTGGTGAATTGACACTCAACAATGAACACGACAGACGGCATTGCATGTCACTCCTCACTTTACCAGAAAATACTTACGAACCTTTTTTTATAACGACTTACCAAGTGCCAACAAAGAGATGTAAAAAGTAGGTATCGTTTAGCATTACAATGACGCGTGTGAGAAAGTGGACAACTGGACATGCGAAATAATATTAAAAAGTAAAAAGATGCGACAACAACTGGATTGTAACATGACATGTTTCAAAATAATCTATGGTAGGAGTACATGCCACAAGGTGGCGCTTGCTGTGATGGTGGGATCCTCGTTTAAAAAAATCTTTTGAGCAGTTTCCACTTTTTAATAAGACTTTACAATGCATTTGTAAAATATTTCAAGGCAGGCAAAAGCCTGTATTTTTTGTCAATAAACATACGCACATATTGTTTTAGAAAAGGATTCCAATAAAGTGTCTCACAATCAAGTTGGTCCACCCAATTGAGGGTGATTCCATTTTATCGCTCGTTTTCTACCCATATTCTCATGTTCTGCTATTCATAAAAAGTAATCGGAACAGGGTCTCTCTTCTTTCTCCCAAACTGCAATATATACTCTTTTTTGATCCATTCATTGAAAAAGAATGAGTTTTTCCGCTAGCTTCTTTTCTAAGCTATTATATTACTACACAATGCTATATATAACATATATATGCATGCTCATTCATTCATTACGTTGAGGCATCTCGGTGTAGGTTTATTACACACCATCGTTTGAAATTGGAATAGCTTTAATTAAGAACTTTGGCAGATATACGTTCAGAGCTCATCAGGGGGTTAGAAATGGAGGATCAGATCAGGAGCATCACTCTCCATTGCACTACCATGCATAATATTATGCCTCATGGTCTTCCTCTCTCTCTCTTTATGTTACAAGATTTTATTCGAAATATTCGGATCAGATGCAAACAACAAAATCCCAGTGTGAGAAAAGCGGCATCCACTAAAAAGTAAAAAGGAGAGCGGGCGGAGGAGGAAAAAGAGAAAAGGAGAAGTGAGAGGAGACTTCACATTGTCCCCGGGGTGCCATCAAACCAGCCCCTACACTTGCACATCTAAATATTCATTGTATCAATAGCATGATGGCGAAAGGCGAATGCAAAAAAAGGAAAAGAAAGACGGTGAAGAAGAAGAAGAGGAAAAGCATCTCTCACAACCAAACAAGTGGTGTGCTTTCGTCTTCAATTCCTGCACGTTAGGTAGCAATATATAAATAGGCGTACGGATATACAAGAAAAAATAACCGTATAGCTCAATAAAGTATGAAGAAATGGAAACTTTGGCGATCTTGTTGTTCCTTCCTTTCTAAAATACCAGAATAAAAGTAGTAAAATATGGAGGAGTGAGTAGTGCATCTCATTATGGGACCATCTTTTCTTTGTACTTTAGAATGCATGACAAAAGTGGACCTGATGTAGACATATCCCACCAGCACTCTTGTTCATTCAGTCACTAATAATATATTTATGTACAAGGGATTCACTTCAAACCAGTCAACCATGCATGCATTGGAGATTGTAACATGAGCTCGATGTATAACTACTTTACCTAAAAGTAAGCCGCATCGTCTTTCTTTTCTTGTTGTTCTCATCATCACCGTGGTCTTTTAATATTTACCGGTTTTGTTACAGCAACAAATAAAAAATAAAATGATTCATGTAAAATTATAAATGATCTTTGGTCGAACAATGAATACAAATGAGTGTGTAGTAGATTGACAAATCCCTCTCAGCGGATATTTAACTTTTTATTTTGCAAAATAATCAAAAATAATATTACTGATTGCCAAAGGTACACTCTGCGGTGATTTTAGACGAGACAGAAGTAAGTAAGCATGAGTACTTCATAGAACTACAATCTGTAAGCTTATGGCGTTAATAGCTTTCCTACATGTTTTCCCCGAGTAACCACCAGAGAAAGTCATGTGCACAGTTATGGATAAAAATGCCCATAGCAGCCCAAAAGGAATCCGATATTTTTCACCCCGTCACAAAAAATACTTGGGAGTTCTCCCCAAAGAACAAAAGCAAAAACTTTTTTTTCTCTCTCTCTCTTAACCATCACCATTCGAAGAAAAGGAGACCCAAAGAAATAGTTTTAACTTTCATGAACCAACTGTGTTCAAAAACCTCCAGTGTAATTTTTCAACCCTGTAAAAATAGATGCACTTAAGACAGATGGAGCGAGAGAGACTGTGGAGACAATACATCGTCCACTGTCTGTATATAACACCATACTTGTTTATTATTATTGTATCATCCACCCATTGAATATAAAATGGAGAGAGCATTCACTCATTCAGTCATCCAACCAAAACTCTACGTCTTCTTACATTCCCACTTTTTCCCGTAAAAAATGTACGTATTGTTTGGCTCCCAAATTGACGATTTTTCACTGACTTTGAAAATTGTAAAGAAAACTGGAATAAAATCACTAGAGACTTAACTAGTCGTTGAGGGAAGAGAAAAAAATGGGCTCCGATTTTTCACCGGGCCCATAGCCGAGATAAATATACCAAAAAACAGAATAGATTCCATGCATCCATCCTCCTCACTTACTTTCTCCTTCCAGTTTATAATCATAATGCAACCAGTCTCTCTCAGAGTGCAACAGTGGGTAACATTGTTTTTTATATATTCCTTTCCTTACTTACTCACGGAATGCGCTCCCACTTTTTCATAATATTTTCTCTACATCGATATTTCTCCAAGGAGTGCAAATATAAGAGTTGTATGCGTGTGTGGCATTTCTTTCTTGTTTGTTCAAGTTGTTGATCCTCTCTCAAAAACAAATATTTTATATGCATCTCTCTCTCTCTCATCTTTTTCTCGCATACAATACTCCTATTGCATTATAGATAAAGTCAACTTTTAAAGTATTATTATTATTGTACTCAAGTCATATTGTATTGCTGCTCCATTACAAATAGTCCCTATTGTATTAACCAAAAAAGGAGCAGGCCGGGTATTGAATGACTATATTATACACAGATAGATCCCTTGCCTTGCGTCATATCATATCTACATATACCTTGTCAAATATCCTTTAAAAACTTTTTCTCCTCGTAACATTGTCTGGGCCACCGTAATGTGATCAAATGTGAAACTTTGAGTGAGTCCCGTATGAATACCCCGTAAACAATGACAAATTTATATATTTTTTCAACTCTCAAGCCTCCAAATTTGTTTGGAGTGCATATGTGTGTTTGTCCTCTTCTATTTTTCACCTTGTATTAAACATCAACGTGCATTTTTTTTACTTACAATTACTTCCTTTGACAATTGACAATATGATATTTTTCCTCTTTACATTTTGACAATGAGATCCATGGTTCATTGTTGCAATCCATAAAATAATGAAAACAACTGATACAATAATGAAAGTGACTGTGGCAAAACTCCGGAAAGAGGTTATATTATTAAAAAATCCCGTAATAATAGGGGTAGGTAAAGCGATAACGACCAAAATAGCCTGAAGGCATATAAGATGCCATCATTAGTGAAAAAAGTATCAGACAACTTGACTTTTTTCCCTCTCTCTTTCTGTCGTTACACACGGAGAAACTTATGATGATCATGATACTTATTGCACTTGTGTGTGTCATAATGTCATCACTCAAGCATTAACTTTCACATTACTTGTAACTTGCCATTATTATGTTGATCCTTTTATCATTATCATTATACCGTCATCATCAAATAATGTGTCTATCCTGCCATACCAGAATCATGACCTGAAGCCCTAAAAAATAGGAAGAAGATGAAGAAGAATAGACGACAAAATAATTTTCTGTATGCATCGCACAGCTTATATGACAATCTTTGACAATGCTGTCTCTTCATCGTCATCAGTCAGGTATATGGGTATGTGCAAATTAATTTAGCTATAAACCTTGCGTATAGAAAAATAGAACCTTTTTACAAGCGGAAAAAGAAATATAATGGTAATACTTAATAATAATAGATTGAAGTTGAATAGACGCGGATGGGTGGACAAATAGCTGTGGGAAGAAGGGAAAATGAGAAGAAGAAAGAGAAGTTATAATATATATTATATAGGTATATGGGAAAATAATGAAAAATGAAGAGAGCCTGAAAATGTCGGCAAAAAACGTAACCCTTTTTTGTACTGCGAAAAAAAATTAGACAAAGGAAAGTCTCAATTTTTATTTCAATCCACTTTTTCCCAAAAAAAATATATAAGCTATATTACAATGAAATGTTATACAGACATGGGTAGCAGCATACAGTAATGATTATAAACGAAGGAAAAAAGTGCAACGGAGAGGAAACAATAGCTGAAGGCGATAATAATATGACCACATATATAGTCAGCCTTCCTTTCCTAAAAAAAATTGAATTAAATTTTCCCTTCATCTTTCCTCTCTCCTGCTTAGTTTTTTATACGATTTCCACACATTTTCACAAAGCTCCTTTTCTCAATACTTTTTTCTTCAATTTCTCCTTTCATCTTGGTATTACAGAGTACCTGCACAAGTTAAATAGGAAACTTTCCCCATGATAAATCTTGCGTACATGTCAAACTATGCAAGTGTATTAGTAACACATACCTTTTAAAGTGATGGAAAGAGCAGAAGGGTTTAGCTAAATTTTTATGAATAGTAATAGCTAATATTTTTGTAAATTTAATTTGAACAAGTGCATGCATGAAAAAAAAGTTACTAAAATCTCGCCCAAAAAAATGAAACATCTTCGGCTTAATGAAATATTATATTGAAATACGTACAATGGCATATATATTTTGCATTGCTTGAATAAGCAAAGCCATGGTGGAGGCTTCAGTTGTGCTATTTTAGGATGCCAGATGGCCCTCCTGTCACCTTTCTCCGTTTGTGCTGCTACTACATTTCCCCATGTGTATGTTTGCATGGATCTTGCATTTCCTGTGAACCTTTGGATTCTTTTCGATCTATTATACGCTTTCCTGTTGCATATCAGTCTCCTGTATAAAAAGCAGTAATACTCAGGTTACCCCTTGTGTACACACCTGTATCTAAACAACATTGCTTCTGTGAAAGTGATAATGAGAGTAATGACAAAAGGACAAATTGTACCAAATAAAAATGTTGCTCTGGTTTAAATTGGTTTTTATTACATTTCTATGCATGTATTTCTAGTCACGTTAACGTATCTGATCATAAGTGGCTGCATTACGGTGTACTTGGCTAGAAAGACTTTTGATATACTCCATTACACATGTGGCTTGATCATCCCATCATACAACACAACATCGTATAAAACACCCCTTTACTTTTTTGTTGTTAGCAGGGAAAATAATGCAAGTGCATTATTTGTATCCTCTTTGGAAGGGAGACAGAGAGTCGTTACAAGTAATGTTATGTACGAGCCATTAACGTTCTTCAACTCTCAAAACTTGATCGATCTTTTAATCTTTTCCTTTTTTCAACAGCAATAATAACAACAACGGGAAACTGAAGGTATGACAGCGTACTTGCTTATAATATATAGCCAGTATAAATACATCCTGTATTGTTACTGATGCTAATACTTCATCAAATTTAGAAATACCGACTGTTACTTTCTATACTTGTCGATATTTCGATGTATTTTCGAAACTGTAATTTGAACAGTTATAACAAACTGTGCGCTCATAAATATCCAACTCATTTTGTGTCTCTCTTGTTACCATAAATAACTTGCAATTTTTTAAAACATTCAGAATACTTTCACTCCAATTCGTTTTTTTCCTTCCGTTAGGAAAGGCTTTGGTATAAAATTGCTTTGAATACAGAGATACACACAATTTCCTCCTATTTCATGTTTCTTTTGTACCCAATGACATTTTACAGTATATGCCAGTCCCAACTTTTTTTTCTCTTGTCTCTCTTTCCATGTCGATTATTGCTCCTGCCACTTACAGATCTTTTGTTTCCGAAAGGTTTCCTTCAAACATGGGAAATGAATCTGGATCTAATGCCTCTTTCCTTCCATCATTTTTCCAATGATGACGTCGACCATGATGAAAGTGATGACGATGAGACTTCCACTCTTACTAGTTTGCATTTCTTCACGGCATTTTACATTCAGACTTGCATATATGTACATGTACATTACGCATAAATATCTACAACCGTCATTTGTTGTTTGCTTCTTTCTCCTTTTGTTGCACATTTGAAGTCGATGAGTTGAAATAAGTAGATGGGAAGGAAGACGGAGACGATAATGATAATGTGTTGTAAAGCTCTTAATGCTTTTCCTTCCAGCCTAAAATACTCGAGTGGTGAATGCACTTTTGCACGCACCATCAGCCAATTTATGAGAATCGATTCCATCCTTCCCATTCTCATCTCTCTTCTACTTTAAACTTGAAGGCATTGAAATATGACGTCCATCAACATTTTATACATAGCTTATGTTATGTACACATCTTGTTTTGTTTAAAGAAGGCCAAATGAAGACAAAGCACATGCATAACTTTAACTACTTCTCTAAATAACATTTAATTAATTGTCGTAAAGTACTTGTTCGCTTCTATCCTTGGGTGAGTCATCCCTAATCTTTTTATTTCCCGGACACATTAAAAAGAGTGAAATATTAATGACCACGAAGCAGCTCCCACATAAATATTCGTATTGATCTCATTGTTCCTATTGGAAGAGAGTGCCCATATCAATCCTCACGTCATCTACAATTACGCCGACTGGTTTTATGGGAACCTAGGAATTTTGTAGCATCTGTTGGAAATCATTCCTTACTTTATGAAATAATATGCACGTATCCCTTTCAGTTTCCAAAACCAACCCCATATTGAACTGTGAGGGGGGAGTTCATAAATGGATATAATATTTAGTTTTGTACAAGTGTAAAAGACACGCTATTCCGAAATCGGTTGTAGGCGTGTCACACACACATCATCACACAGCCACAAGGTTAGATTTTCATAGTCAATCTATCCCCATGCTCTTTGAACTTTCTTTCAAATATCCATGTTCACTTATGCACATTTATCATTATCAGCAATCAGTCGTGTGTGTTTTAAACAATCCTTTCAATATTTTATATATTGGACCATTATCGGAATACAAAATACACCTCGCCAATATAAAGTCAGAACATTTTTCTGATATGTTTATCACACCCGTTTCCTTGCATACATGCATTAATTCATGCATAATTTTCCATTTTGACGACTTTCCATTAAATGCCATACATGCATGCAGGAAATATGTAAATTTTATCCATATAAATACCTAAGTGATAAGCAGGACAAGCATTTATATACAGAATGTCCAGGTACATTATATTATTTGTGGGGCATTGCAAATGAATATATAATGTAAACGGCAATAATAATATGGCACGATAGGATAATAGTAGTAATAATAATAAAATGTAGAGAAAGAGCAACCAATACTCTCTGCTCCCTCTTTTGCCTCTACCTCACTCAATCAATTCGTTTGACCGATAAGGCTTTGGGAAAGCAGAGAGAGAGTCGAAAATGTTTTAGGTAAAAATTTTTGCTCTCTCTCTCGTTGATTAGTCCACTGCAACAATATATACAGGCATATACAACCTTATCCATTATTAAGCCATATTATCATTAACCAAAAAATATAAAAGGTAAGTTACACCGTTATGATGTATTTTTTGTAGGAAAGCCACAAGCGCTATATAAATTATCACTCTGTTTCCATACCTCACATTCATTTTATGTATTAAACACATTTAATACAGGAAACGCCATGTCCAACATCAGTTTTCGAGTTGTACCCACTGTAAAAATATGTATTGGTCGTATCAGAAACGAAAACTGTGACTGACTGATAGATATGCGTGTGTGTGTGTATATTAAATTCAATGGTATCGAAACAAACAACTCTTCCCTTCCTCTCACTCACTCTCTGTCAAACCGTATTAAATGATTTGCAGCAGGACTTACCTTCAAATGCATTAGTAAAGGTGTGTGTGTATATTCCATATTACATTATGCATATTTACAAATAGCCATCATAGATTTTTTATTATTTCGTCGCGCTTACAGCAATGCAGTGGTGGTGGGTGATATATCGATGTTTTGTTGGTCAGCTAAATATATACGGGAACATATCAATAATGTGTGTGTGTATGCATGCATTTATACCAATTGGGGTGAAAGTAGGAGGAGAAAATTACAAGAAATATAGGACCTTCACTGTAAGAATCGTTGTATCAGCTTTTTTTTCTCTCCACAAATCTTTATTGCTTTTGGCTACCTGTGAAAAGCACCATATTATATTTCTTATTATTAATTCTTTTCTGATAGCAGCCGGAACAATGCGACTTTATTTTGGAGAGTACATACCTAGTTTGCATGTTATGCAGGTATGTAAAAAATTTCTTTTCTACGTTTAGATTTCCTTGTATGCAAATGAGGGAAATGTTTACCTTTCAATATGAATAATAATCACAAGAAATAATACACACGACAACCATTTTTCTCTCTCAGTTGGTCAAGCAAAGCAAAATATGTATTGGGTTACATTACCAGCTTATGATTTTCAAGTTTTGTATATAAAAATCCAATGAGGTATATTGCATGCAGGCAGGCAGGTCTCACTGGATATGACCACAGAAAGCTCTGTGATTCATGAATTTACCTGTTACATTTGTATACATATAAAAAGGAGCACAAAGTAAATCCACAAGGTTCTCCTGATAACTAAAAGCTGAGCTGGGAAGGAAGCAGGGGAATAAAACTGGTTTAAAGTAGTTTATATGTATAATCTAATGTATATGTCAGTGGATATAAGTAACTTACATAAAATGTTTGACTGGTCGGTTGTTTAATGAAAATGATTAATAAGTTTTACATTGGGTGATATACATTTTGATTTCGGCTCTGCACCCTTTTCCGTCAATGTCGTCTTGTGTTTTTGCTTATGGCCTAAAAAAGTAACATATGCATTTATATTTATACTGGATGCTCATGTTGGCAGTCTTGCTCAGGTGAATTTATTGGAATTATCATGATATAATGCCACAAAAGCATATTACCAATATAAAAGGCGTCTTCAAAGTGTATATCGAATTGGATTTGATTACTATTTTCCATTTTCTCCCATCAACACTGTACATGAGTGATTCAAACACATAACATGTTACGAGAAAAAGCTATAAGGTCAATAAAAATAAATACAAGCAAGCCAAAAAGAAAATGAAAGAGTTGAGTTAACACAATAAAAGACGTGGGACATGTGAGGGCAGGTAAAATGTGACTTGAGATAGATGTATGGGGTCATTTTTATTGGATTGGATTTGAGGGGCTTGACGACTAGCTTTTTTTCGGGATTGAAATAAATCCCTATTTTATACCTACAGGGAGGCTTGTATTATCGCTGATTTGATTTCACCTTTTTTTACTCTGCCATGTGTGTATTTCTCTATCCATGTTAGAATAAACATCCGTCGTTTATTACCTTTACCATAATATTGATATACAATTGCATATAAAAAGATTTTTATGGGTAAGATACACAGTTTGTATTGTAAATGTAGTAGGATTGGTACAATGTGTTTTCCTGGAACAGCGATTTGCATTTTCCCGGATGTTGTTGCGGGCTGTGATATATGCACATATTTATTTACTCTTACAAGTACTTATCCTGGCTTTGGACAAGATTCTCGAGGGCATTTATCTGGAGTGTGCAATGGAGTTTATATAAACTACCTTTCATGTTTACATATACATTTTTTCCGCTGGGAATCTCCTCTCTGCTCTCTTCTGGTTTTAGCAAGATGGATGCTTGTGGTAAAGGAGGATTTAGGAGCGGATGCAAGAGCAGCATAATAATAATAATAAAATGTTCTTTCTTATGTTTGCATAGGTACATTAGGAATATGTTCAAGTATTTTGTATTGATTTCACCTGAAAAACATTTCAATTGGTCAGAATGTAATTTATTGAAACTAACGATGAAATTAACATGTTAATTTACGAAATATTGTATGTATTAGGCAATATATAAAAAGGCACGAGATAGAAAAGTGCTCGCGTATTTAATACCGGTTTCAAGCAAAAAGGTTCGGTTGTTCCCTATTTTTCCGTTCAAAACACGTTTTCCCATGTGCCTGAGAAAATACCATTTGACATCTACGATTTCTATATTAACTGGCTGACTGACTGAGCGATGACGATATAAAATTACGTGCTAAAGCTAATAACTACATATATATCCATGCATATGTACAGTTGAGCGGGGAAAGTTGTACACAAATATACTCCTTCCTTCTTTCCCTCCTGCACATTTGCTGCTGTGATAGCCAAATTGGAGGCAACACATGTATTCACCTTTTTATGCATCCATTTCACCATGTAAGAAACACTGGTTGATGATGATGACCATCTATGGCTGGTGTTGTTCTTCAGCTTTTGACTTGCTTCACTATATTATTATTATTACTATTGGGCTGTAACTCTCTAAAAACAAAATGTTGTTTGGTGGTAGCCATTTATACCTACTCTCGCTTGCCTGTAAGGAAATTCCTTTCCAATCTCTTTGT
>JAHZNG010001902.1:0-23220 GCA_027744375.1 Orchesellides sinensis | reverse complement strand
TTAGAGGCCAACAAAGCTTTTTTTCGACAGAAAAGCTTAACAAGCAATGTCAGAAAATCCTCAGTCGTCAAGTATCTGCAGCCCAAGTATCGTTGGAAGCCCCTGTATATTATGTACAGCTATTGAATTTCTAGGTCTCTCATTGATGTAATTTTATATGACACATACACACGTGCAATGTAATAACATGACAGTTTAGCTTCGTCAGTACAATATATACATACATATTGCTATTAATCTAGTTGAAATATTAAATTGTTTCAAAATAAATTGGCTAGCAAATTAAATATAATTTTTGTAATAGGTTTTCTATCATTTGAAAGTGTTTATTTGTTATGTCTCTTGCCTTTTTATAAACTAGCTTGCACTTATAAGCAAGCAATGTAGAAATCCCCAAATTATCATCTATCAATTGTTGTATTATGCACTAATTTGCCTTACCCTTCAATGGGTGTCTTATAAAAATATAAATTAGATCAAATTAGGATAATTTGACAAGAATTTAATTTGCTGTTTATTTGAAGCAAAGATATTATAGATTTATTATTCCCATTATTAGTTTCTTCCCATCCATACTTCTTAACTGTAGACAGTTTGTCGTTCTTTGTAACAGGAAGGTTCATATTTATGTGAGAGCCTGTATATGTATGTATTTTATAAACTGACTCATTTCAATCAAAACTTTTTAAATTATACTATATACACACTTACACACATATATATACATAATATGGAACATATGAATCACTTGATAGTTAATATATTGTTCATGTTTGGCTAACATACAGTTAGTGTAATGTGCGAGTTTTTGGTTTGCATGAGCTCCAGTTTTTAAATCGCAATTTGGAGGAATTTTTACAGAGTCCATCATTGAATTTCTAGGATAGCCCAGTCCATCCAGGATGCAGACCACACAGTCTGACAAAAAAGATAGTGTACATAACTTTAAATAGTATAAGGGATGTGAAGAGATGATGATTCATCGCTGGCAATAATGCTGCGTCTGTTTTATGTGTACATTCTATTAAACGTAATATTTTTCCCTTCGTCGTGAAATCTACTGACTGTAACTGCCAATATGCGTGCTCATTTTTTAAAGCTGTTAATATGGAAATGTACGAATATGTGAAATATAAACTAACGCATATTTTCCACATCATTCATCCATGATTTATTTTTATGGATCTGACCAATGCTTTTTTTACTTCGCATTTACACGGTTTATATTGGGTGATGATGATGAGATGAACACAAACGTTTGACATGCAGCAAATATTCAAAGGAGAGTCTTAGATATTATATTTTATAAAGTTAGTAAGAAAATGTTATGCAAAATTCAATACAATAAAAAAAGAATTTTGCTCACTGCCAAACAGCATTGAGTGTTTTTCAATGTCACTAACAATACAGTACGCATACTTGTGCAAATGCCCATGAGTTTAAAATGTCTATGTGAATTAGTAATGTGTCAGAAATGGTAATGCTTAAAAGGATGTACTGTTGCACGTTCGATTTTTTACCCTTCAGTTAAATGCCTGTATGATAATCACAATGCAGTTATTCTTTCCTTTGTTAAAATTCAAAGTTAATATCAGTGTGACCATATTTAGCTATATTAAAGATTTGGTGTGTTTTAGTAATGTTCTCTTTAGTTGCTTAATGATTCCCATGATTGTAAAATGAATGACTAAGCGTTCATTTGGACATGTGTTTGTAGAAAATGATAATAATGACATGTCTATTGGTTTACATTACTGGTTCATATATATTATCCATATTTGGTTAGTGGCTTTTGTGTGGTAGTGATGATGAATGAGGTAGAGCAAGTGTGAGAAAAGTTCTCAGTCAGGAAGTCACGAATACGAAGCCTCACTATCATTAGCATATGATTGAATTTTGTAGACTTGATATTCCTGAAACATGGTTTTTATGCACTTGACAAATATCCTTGAGACAGTTTTATCATACCCAACTATGCATTATGTAGCACGTTAATTTGTTAAGTAATCATGCCCATTAACCTTTGCCAACTATAAAAAATGTGTTCCATGAAATAATTGCTGATGCAGATTATATATATATAGTAAAGCCGATTGCAATTAAAAATACAGTGTAGGCAATATACTTTATATTTTTTACATATAAATAATTATGATTGTTCACATAACATATTAAGTAAAGAGAGTCAAACAAAAAAGTATGTGGATTTTTATACAGGTATGATTTTTTGCACGGTAATTTTTGTTATCGCATTCACATACTCATAATCATTGTCAGTAGAGCATTTGTGCCTCTGTATTGGATTCGCCTTGCCTCTTGACGTGTTTGTCATTGTTGTTATCACTGAATTACATATTATTTTAATGCCACACATACAAACACAACCAAAAAGCGATTCTTGGTAGGAAAAGGGTAGGACATGAAGACAAGCAAGGCAAGCAGTGCAAGTTACCTTTTTCCTTGAGATTTATTATCACTAACTCACTTTGCATTAGCGTCATTAAATTATCATTATTCACAAGAATATCATCTTTTGAGTGAGGAGGACTACCATCTAAAGTAATAAATTTTAACCAGTTTAATCCACATCACAGCCAAAAACAACGCGACTATTGCAGATTGGAAAAACAGGCCATGCAAAATCAATTTTTGTTGTGGTGTTAGTTTGCTAACTTGCTAACGTCAATTACGCACTGACTGATAATAAGCGTACATAAAAACCACCAAAGTCCCATCATCTACGTAATAACAATTGAATATGTAAGCAGTCAATAAAAAAGGTCAACGAAGCCACTAATAGCTTCTCAATTTCCCATTTACACACGGGAAAATAAACGGTTTAGTCAAACTCGTCAGACAGCGTGCAAGGAAGGAAGCGGTTGGAAGAAATATTTACCTTAATTCTATTTTTAATAGCAGCTCACAAATAAAAACAAACTAAAAGCAAAAGAAAGAAGCTGTCATAATCGTAGAATGTAGAAGATTATTACAAGATATTTGAGATCCTTAGAATGATGATACACATCAATCTGAAAATCTTTGTCGAAATTATGGAGATGTAGAATGTAAATTTGTGCATTTACACAACAAGGGAAGGTGTGTAGCATTAGTGTTTGTGAATTTCCTGTCTTTCGTGGAGTCATTAAGTCTCATCATTATCTGTCATGGAATAAGTGGAAATGTCTCAAGCACACTGATTGAAAAGGAAGGAAAACAAGTGAATTTTGGTTTTGTATTGTGTATCTGACATTATCGTCAACGGATATGTATAATGTACATATGCACACGTGTACATTGCATTATCTATATAAACAGGATATTCTAGACTTTTTGGATGTATTTTCCTCCAATCAAAGCTATTGGGTTTCACATCAAGCAAATGAATCTTAATCAAACTGCATTAGTTCAAAATAGACATTGCCAATCAAACCCTAAATTAGCTGCATTTAAAGTGAATCGTGCAGACTTGAAGAGTTTTTCCTGTCGTATTAACTACAGAAAAATGACAAAGTAACGTTTTTAGTCAAGAAACCAATTAGTGACACGTCATCCCCCCTCTGCCCTACCCTTAGACAGAAAAAAGTACTCCCACAAAAAAGGAAATTACTTCCTCTGTGATCTTGTGAAATTTTCATAACCTTTCATGCAGACGTTTTAAAGAATAGAAATGAGATGAGGAGATGAAAAAATTCACTATTTTTATAGACATGTAAAAATAGCTCAAAAGAATTCCAAAGAAACCCGATTAAAATATTCATACTTATGATTGTCATTTGGATGTAATCTTTTCCCCTGATAGCGTATGTAACTTCCTGTCGCCGTGTGCATTCGTTTGATTACAACCCAAAAAGCTAAAATCTCACTTAGGTTTTGGGTATTTTGTAAACTCATGTCATTGGCAATCTGAATATATAGGCGAGAATTCTTCACACATGGTTACAAATCATGATGATTTCCATACTGAGTACACGTCTGCAGGAAAACTATGCGGATGCTGTTGATGTATACAATGGAGATCCCATCATCATCACGTCGTTGAGACAGTGGCTGAGATGAAAGGTCCGGATGTGAGAAAGCTTTTATTTTATTTGCTATATACACAAAAAGGACTGGGAAGACGATGATGATATTTGGATGGTGATGATGGGAGACTTGGGATTTTCTATGTTGCATACTGAAAGGAACGTCATGATGACTTTTAGCTGTGTATCTTAGCGGTGTGCACATTTATTGTGACTTTTGACGTGTGATATCGTTTAGTAGGTAGAAGGATTTGATGAAAGTATTACATCCCAAGAAATATCATCTTTTGACTGTGATGTTGCAACTTGTGTGAATGTGTGGATATGTGTTACTTGCGATGAGGTGTTAATGCCGCGTCGCTACACCGTGATAAATAATTTCCAACGGAGGAAAGACGCCAATGCCGTGGCAAGCGTGTTTAATTAGCAATTCGTTCAAGTTTACTGCTTTTTGTATTGTTGCACCCAGTCAGACATTGTGATGTACTATATGTACAACCATAATCAGTTATATATCAAATTAGACTAATATGCGTACGTGAGGGTATAACTTCTTTTTTACGCTAAACTGCAGCAAATTAAGTTAAACACACATAAACAAAGATGAGTCGACCATTACTCCGTGAAACCATCGGCTACAGGCCGATGGGAGTACAAGGTATGTTCAGTGTTATATAACAAAGCTACTTTATTTAGTCTGCATCTGCATAGATTACGTATTTGTTTGAAAAACTCAGGAATGGTTTCTTGCATACTATTCAATCATTTACCGTTTAAATCGCTTGTTATAAATAAAGGGCTTTGTTTTTACGCTACCCAAAAAAAGTATACTTGTGACTTTTTCTAAAAATCAAACAAATTTTCAGTTAGGTATTTCTGTTCTGTACCGTAAAACATGGTTTTGCTTGGCTACCCACAATTTTCCATTTACACAGAAGGGTACTTTAGTTGTTAAGATGAGGCGCTTCTATTTATCCGTCGGTGCATAGGATTTAAGCGTGTGGTTCTGAATAATAAACAATTTACAATTTTACGTGCCATTTTTTTTGCATAAACCTTTGAATCAACTTACGCCTGAAGAATTTGAGATTCTAGTATTTTGTATGAATGTAAGTTACCTTAATTCACCTTTATCTTGGCTCATGTAAAACACTCACCATTCATTGTGTAAGCGTTTTAAGTCACTGATCTCTAAGAACAATTGTCACGCAGTAATGTTGAGGATTTCCTTCCACACACCGAAAACATTTTTTTTCGCCCTTGGAGGTATGTATAATATGTAGCATCTGTGTATTTTATATACATGCAAAGATGATGAATACATTTTGATGAAGATTAAATTGTCACACTGTGTAACAGTGTGTTGCGCTTACGATGTTACATTTAGAAAATCATTTTGTAACACAACACAAGTTGCTGCTGTGCAAACTATTATAGTTTCTCTGTCCTCATATGAATAAAGCGCAGAAGATTTTTCGTCTGTTTTCATTGTTCACACATACTTGCCATGTCATGCGTGCATACGCTCTATTTACAGAGAGACTTCATGTAGAAATGGAAGAAATAAAAGATTTTTTAAAGAAATTGTGTAAATCACTTTGTTTCTTGGGTATATATGCATACATTATGTAGTAAGGTAGTATATAATTGTCCTATTATTACTTTATTTCAGTCTCCTGACCCTATATACTCTTCTTTTGTGTTTGTAAAGTATGTATGGATGGCTTGGCGTATGAATCTCTTTTGTCGTAAAAGATACTATCGTTCACATTTTCATAAAAAGCCAAAGGAAAAGTTGTGATTTTTTGTACAGATATAGAAAAATTTCTTCAAGCACGGCAGAACAGCTATTAAGAAGAAGTAATATGGTGTAGTTCTCATGTTCTTGAACGTTTTTTGACATTTGTTTTTATATTTGCATAGAGCTCTCCACAAGACGGAGATCATTCTGGGCCGTAACAACTAGTCTCATGGCAGGGAATGGTCTCAGCGAGTCACAAGTGGGTCAAAGGACCCGTTCAGGAACCCATCCGGCTGTGAGAGAGATCCATAAGAATGCCTGGCTGAAACGACAGAATTCAACGGAAAAGAAGGGCACATCGTTTTCCAAAAAGGGGGACAAGTATTGGGTAGTTTTTTGCGTGCATGATGATGTGGAGGCCTTCCTTGAGTTTTACACGGAGCCAAAAATGGGAGCAATTCATAAGCCATTATCAGCCATTTCACTAAATTCTTGTTTGCACGTGTCGCCGTCAATTATTGGACAAGATAATGAGTACCAATTCGCCGTCACTCTTCCGACTGAAGTTATCCGTCTTGTTGCTGCCAACTGGGATCAAATGATAGAGTGGGTTGAGTCCCTGAATGGGAAGCTCAGGGAAATGAACATTATCAGTCCTAAGGAAAATCTGTATAGCAAGTTTCCAGAAAAATCAGCATTATTAATGGGTACGTATGAAAACTTTTTTATGTTATCTTATGCATCCCTACTTGTTTTAAAGCTAAATAAAAATGAATTGTATGATTTTTATAACAGTTTCATCTACGCGTGACCCAAATTCTCCTCTGCCTCCGACTCCAAGCTCATTGGCAGCTGTTCATCAAAGGGCCCCTAATCAAAACAACAGAACTGAATCAACTAGAAGTATGTGAAAAATTAAAGCATAAAATTAAACCTTAGGCATATTTTTATTGACTGGACATTTTCTTTTGAATAGATGATGTGCCAGTTGTTACACGTGAAAGTCATTCCAGAGAAGAGTCTCACATCAGCAATGTATCTAGTCGCTTATCAACGAACGGTAACGCATCATCTAATCATCACCTTCCGGAAAGAGAAAGTTCCCGGGCAACTCCACCCACCACCATCACATCTCTTAACGAAACGAATGGGGCACCAAGTACCTCTCACCATCATCAACCACAGCCCTACGCAACAGAAAATTTGCCCGAGTGCTCAGTTCAGGCAACGAAAAAACCGCAGATAAATGTAAAGCTTAGTGTGGATGTCAATTCTGTCCACAGGAGCTCGTCGGGTAGTGTAGTTCAACATCAACAGCGTCATCAGTTTAGTAACAATGGTCCAGTGGCATCTGCAAGTACCACTGTTGTAGTGATTGGAAATGGGGATGTGCGTATTCATAGTAATCAGAATGATTCTAATCATCAACGGTCCGATGGTAGAAGTGGTTGTACTGCATTAGTCAAAGTGAATTGTTCTTCAACAGACCAAATATCTGTTGTATCTTTGGAACAGAGTAGTGTATCTAAGTCAAATCAAGATAATCAAGAGCGACTTGGGGAGGAAAGGGCGGCACAAGTAGAACCTAACAACTCAAGTTCATCCTGCGTTACGAGGGTATCGGTGAATGGGAAAGAAGTTCATAATAGGAAACCGGTGATAAAATCTAGACAACGTAGTGCAGCTCCGTCGAGAGATACTAGAGCAACGTCCCCAAGAGACTCTGAAAATTTAATAACGTTTAGTCCGCCATCAAATAAAGCAGTGCGATCGACTTCGTCAGAAAATGTTTATGAGCATATTTTTATTCCTGAAAGACCTACTGATAGGAATGGTATTAAGCAAACTTCTCGTAGTAATGGTAATCAAAGTAAACTACGATCTCATAATCCAATTGATGCAGATAGCAGAGGTAGGGTTCATCGATCATCTTCCCAGCGATCTCCAGAAGAGGAACTTCCGTCTGGATCTGGTCAAGAGTCATATAAGACAAGAATAGTAAAGTAAGTTATTTCATTAGTATGCATCATACATGGTTTACAGTATAACTAAATAGCTAAATGACACTTTAATTAATATTTGCAGAGGTGGCAACTCTGGTAGTAGTCAACGGTCATCAAGCTTAGGTAGGATTGAGCATCCAGCAAGGTCTAATCGATCAGATCAGCCACGAGAGCAAGATGCTTCACGAAGAAACAGTAACAGAAACCGACAAATACCGGACTCCACACGTTCAGTTGGGAATTCTACATTTTTTGAAAATAATGTAGTGTCTTCACAGTTGCAGGTAATAAGTTGAACTTAAGAATAGTTCAACAATTATGAAGTATGCTACACCCCTATGTTTCTTAACTAACAAAATGGATTACCTTGTCTGATAATTTTTGTCCAGGGAAATCCAATTGACGCCCTCATAGGATGCCGGAGTGGAGAGTATAAACTACGACGTGATGAATATCTTATCAGAATGGGAAACAACACCTCGAATAGTGATAACGACAATCAATCCAGTGATCTATCTCAAACCGGTGATTCAAGTGAAAACACAAACAAGACTCAGAGCACAAGTGGAGCATGTGTGCCACTGAAAGAACAACAAGTTTTACATTTACAAACGGAAATAAATCATCCTGGTGGGGTTAGAGTGATAATGAGGAAAGCGGATTGTATGAATAGCATCGCCTTTGTAGATTATTTAGGAGCTGTCTGGTAAGCAGAGTTATTTTAACATTTAAAATTTAATTTTGCTTTTGGATTAGAATAAGTATTATTTTCAATTAATGTTTTTACTGGTTGATTTAGGGTTGCTGGTTGGAAACAGACACAATATCCTGTCCTTTATTATGCATTTCATGTAGGGGATCAAATTCTTAAGGTTGCTGGGGTTACTGTTCAGTCGAGTGTTGAAGCTAGTCGTGCTATTAAGATGGTCTCATCAATGCAGGTACTATTATCTTTATGAATTTGGCAAGTCCTTTAAGCATTCCGCCGGTTTAAATTAAAACTTACCCGAGTCCTAATGAAAATGAATTAAATTGCGAATCTACATTTCCAGGTGGAATTCATAATCCGAAGACTACCATACGGAAAGGTTTTTGCTTTGAAACGAAGTCGAGATGGAGAACCTTTAGGTTTGGTGGCGGAAGGAGGGTCTGGTGAGATATCAGAGGTTTTACCAGACGGTTTGGCTGCTAGATACGGTCTACCTCCAAAAGGCCTTTCTGTAGATGGGCACACACCTTGTAATTGGTATCTCACAGAAGTTAACAATCGTCCTTTGAGTCTCATGTCAAAGGAAAATGAAGTCAAAGATAGACTGAATGCCGTTGGAAAAGAAATCTCAATCCTTGTGCAGCCCGCCGACTTAGTCAAACATCTTCGCAAAAGTCTGAAATCTTTCAAAGGCTTTAAAGATTACGTTGTAGGGTAACGTCGTGATACTTACAATTATATACATACATCAGGATACATAATGAAATTATTGGATTTGATAGTTAATGGTGTGTTCATTTAATGTTTTATAAAATATACGTGAAATTCTGGGATTTGAAAGTAACAAATATTCATATGTTTGATCACAAGAAATCGTTCCTGTTGTTTATCATGCCATATGTTGCATGGGCAAAAGTCGATTTACTATTATGTTTGTCTTAATATTAGTATTTAGCATTGTTTCTTGTATGAATAAGTAAAACTCTGTTTGAAAACACAATTTGCTCAAAGAGAAGTTGACTCTTATTGGTATTTACATATCGTCTAAAATGCAAGCTTTATACAAAAGTAAAATTCAAGGGTCCAGGAAAACGTTGAAGTAAATGTATTAATCTGCTTTTCTAATCGCTGATCGCTAAAGAAGATAACCTGTTTTTTCAAAACAGCAATTAAATGCTATCTGCATGCCAATTTAACTATGATATTAATTTCGTGGTCTTGATAATGCAACAATTTCATATCACCAGTTTAGAAAACCAAGTAAGTGGTATATAGGTTTATTTAGTTAAATTTATGTGTGTTCATGTGCAGTTTACAATGCCAAAATTCGACGTAAAAAGAGCTAAGTAAAAAGTAAACTTATTGCTGGCCTTGAAAGCTGCCTCGATGCGACTTACAACTTTAAATGTTCGGAAGTTGATTTAATGTCTGATTTATTTTGTATTTAGTATGTGTTGATTTACGCAGCATAGCAAGAAAACTTTACAACTTAAGTATACATTATATTCTAATTTGTAGTGTAAATCAGTCAGTATGTGATAAAAGTGAGGGTAGGCGAAAACGAAATAATACATAGAATATTGTATTTGTGTAAAGAATGCTTTTATTTTTTTCATGATGACCCATATACATTGTTAGCATTTTAAAGGTTTTTGTATTAATTTGCTGGAGTATGTAGTCTCAAGAAATGTAATTTAAAAAGTCCATCGATTGAGTGAGTAGGTATGCTAAATCAAAGCTCTCTGCCTTATGGAATTCTTCCTTGCATTGTTAGATCGATCGAAGAAGAAACGATCATTATGATTACGTACATATATAATGTGAGTTAGATTCTGTTTACTATGTCATTAATTACAATTACAAACTTTTATGGAAAAAGTTATATGTCAATGTTTCGAGTTAAACACGTTCTGTATTAAATGAGTCAACATAAAAATGTATCAATACAAACTATTCATTTATTATCATACGTTTTGTGCTCAGTTTGCATACATTTACACGCGTCATACTTATTTCTTCATCCCGCTAAGGTTCCTTTTTATAAATCAAAGATGAGTTATACCGTCGTTCTATGAATTGGCATTTTGCAGCATATATATTGCACAGTATTATGTAAGGTTTAAAGTCATTTGTAGAGATTTTAAAAGAAATTAACTCTAATATGATGCGCCCACCAACGATTCATTTAAAATAAGCAATCCTTAAAATGCAAAATTTTAAGAACACAATTTCAACAACTTTCTCCAAAATTACATACAATTAGTTTGCTCATTTATGGAGATTGACTGCAGAGAAGAAACAGAAATACTCTGCGTCGGCCTCTCTCATCTTTATACATAGTCTTTTTAAATCAAAGCATAGTTCTTCGAGTACGTTCAAAGTACTATTTAAACATCGTTAACATATAAACTGCTTAAATTTGCATTAGAATTCTGAAACCACCTTCTCTCATTAATAATACCTCATTGTTTTTCAAATATTTGTACATTCTTGTATTATGTCCTATACAAATGTTAATTAAGACGGAAGTGAAAGCACAAATTTTTTAGTCGGATTTCATGTCGCGGTCATCCCCTCCACTCCTTAAATCGTCTCAGTTAATGGTCAGCGTAGGTGCGAAGACTAGCTTTTAACATTCGAGTCATAAATGAAATATTGTGTTAGGGCGAGAACGTATAGAAATACTAGAAAATAAAGTGAGTATCAAGTTACCCCGTAAATATTTAGTGACAATGTTGCAGCAAAAACCTTTGGTTTTTGTTGTGTTAGCGACAATTCTAGTTGTAGAAAATTGTCATGCTATCACTTCAACAAAGAGACAAGCGACAGGGGAAAGCCAAGCTATTTTAGGTTTTCCAGCAGAAGATTTGCTCCCACCACCAGCCCTATCTGCATCTTTTCCAACATTACGACCAAGACCTGCAAGACCAGCTCCAGCTAGAGGGAATCCTCCAGTTCCAGCACAAGGAAATCCTCTACCTCCACCACGCGGAAATCTGCCACCTCCAATAAGAGGAAATCCGCCACCTCCAATAAGAGGAAATCCTCCACCTCCAACAAGAGGAAATCCTCCACCCCCTGCAAGAGTAAACCCACCAGCTCCATCACGTGTGAACCCTCCAGCCTTGGATTTACTGCCACCTGCCCGGCCAGCAAATGCTCGTGAGCCACTTAATTCTGCTCCTCCCGCACCTCCTCCAACCACAAGTACAGAATTCCCTCTCCTTCCTCCAATAGAAATACCACCTGAAAGACCAATCGAGGACAATGAAGCCTCACAAGCTTCCTTCAAACAGACTTCCTTTATTCCAACAACTGGACGAGGTACAGGTGCTGATGAGGGTGACGACTTTACTCTTGGTGCTTTACAATCTCCATCAGTAGCCAATCCCTTTTCTACATCAAACGCTGCTTTAAACCAAAATGCTCCATTTTCAAGCTCACAATCTGCAGATCAACCGCAACAACCAATCCAAAATGAAAGTCCATCATCCAACGTTCGATTCCCAGATTCAGACAGTACGACAACTCAGGTAACGCGCAATTGTCCTTCTTGTGAGTGTACTTCAGAAGTTGACTACATTTGTGCGAGTAACGGAGTGGTTTACCTAAATTCTTGTTCTTTTGATTGCGCCACATTTTGCCATGAAGGTAACATATCATATTATTCGCATTTCTTTGAAATATTACATTCTTAAACAATCAAATCTCTGATCTATCTGAATTCTGTCATTTTTAAAGGACTGACAAAAGTCGGGCTAGAGTTCTGTTCCTCACAGAATCAAAAGTGAGAGGATGCTCAACATGCTCCATGTTATCTTTTCGCAATGCGAGTACATGTAACTAGGTGACCTGGATATGATGCTATTCATTCACAAAACAAGTAAAAAGCATTTAATTATGATAACCTATCCAAAATATTCATTACTCCAACAAAATCGTATCTAAAAATGTTTGAAGTATCTGTTTACCCCAATGTTAGAGCTGACAGTATTTCCAAACTCATGCAAATTCAGGAATTTTACTTTATTTAAATATTACGTTTTACATTTCATTAAATTACAACGCATAACAGTCCCAAAGACAAGAAAATCTCATTTATACCTTCTCCGTCCTACGAACACAATGAAAAAATAGAATGAAAGCAAGCAAGAATAATACATTTGTAAAGAGAAAATAATATTTTTATAATTAATACATCTATTTTCAAATAAATATCACCTTAGCTATACAGCTAACTCTTTGTCAACTAACTAAACTAAATTATCATAATAAATACGCATTTATTTTTTAACTAAGTAAATTCGTGAGTGGTGAGAGTTTTTTTTAACCATGAGACTTATTAGAATGCATATATGTTTTCAACGAAGAAGTTTATGTTAGAGTAGAGTGGAATATTTGACAAGCCTACCCAATCCATTTTGTTATAATATATTAGCTCACTCAAAAATATATAGAATGTGCATAATATTAGTAAAACCAGCTTTTTGTATCCTCTTACTAGATGTTACCAATACGATAATTCAAATTCTTAAAATTCAATCTGCTTTCTGCAGGTCTGATAAGTTTACTTACTATTTGCCTAAAGGTATAGAATAATTCCTCTCTTGTACATCTGATAAACTTATATACTACAATACATTCGGAATACAATGTTTAAATGTTTTATGGAAGTTCATAAAATTTGCACTTTACATAATTCTTTCTTTTGTTTTTTATCTACACGTTTGAGAAAAAATGTGGCATGTAACTGAATATTTATCTATAATATTACACCTAAAACTAAACTGATTTACACACACCTCCTTTTAATATTTTTCCATCGAATTAAACTAAAACATTATTCTACCTCTAAATCCACCTTCCTTTAAATTTATCATGCAAGTAAATACTCTATGTTGTGAAAATTTATTTGATTTTAATAAATTACGTGCAGATCTCTGGAATGGTGGCTCACATTCGTGTTAGGATGTGCCAGATTTTATGTTTCCTAATAAATTCTGTGCGCTAGTGAAAACTGATTTCCACTTTTGACTCACTTAAGAAACCAAGCTTTTTATCCATAACAGAAAGAATAAGTAGTATTTTCCCGTAACATCCAATCTACTTTTAATATTCTTAACTTAGGTTTTCATGTAAAATTCATTCTCAGTTACAATCCTACTTTCTTGTCCCAACTTAAACTGCTTCCGCAGGACTTTGGAACTCACTGAGCGCTTGGATCGGATTCTGAGGCTTTTTCTGAGATCCTCGTCTTACTTTCGCTCGCACCTCCTCAGGCTTTTCTCGCCGGACCAGTGGCTTCTTCTCGGGAGCTTTCATCTTCCAGACAACAATCGGTAACTGCAAAAGAGAAATGGTAACAAATCACGACTAAAGTTTTGATGTTTCTAGGTGCATTTCCAACCACAAAAACATAAAAGCGTTATCAGCATATTTTTGCTGTTTTGGAACATACAGCCAACACAACATTTAGCATACAGCTAAACCACTTCGTCATATTTCTGAATGGTTTACCATGTTAACGACTATCAGATTTTCAGTTTCAAACCATTCTTTTTTATATGATTACAAATGTTTAGTCTCAACTTATCAGATTTTAATACATTAACTGACTACCTTTATCTGGATCAGGTTAGATGACATGTAAAAGAGCACTTTTGAAAGTACACATATTTATCAGTGTATATGGATTATTTTTCGACAAAAGAACACAAAGAAAAATATAGAGTGAGTCTGTAAACTGACTCAGCACTTAAAGTTAGACCAAAGACTACTTATAGTGGAAGAAAATCAAGTATTATTTTGAAACGTAAAAACACTAAGGATAATACTCTGAATGACTAAAAGCGAGTACCAGGTTCACCCCATATAAAATGGAATAGTTGGATGTAATAGGAAAATAGAATCGCGATGTGTCAAGCCTGTCAAAGCCTGATTCTGTCACTTCCTAATGTGCTGAAACAAAAATTAATTTCCAAGCGAAGAGAGATTGCCCTTTGGAATTGTAACTATTACTAAATAATTTCATAGTGATGGGCAGATGCATATCATATTGCAGGGCGAAATAATGTTTTTAAATGTGAACGAGATATATTACAAACTGATAGTCTTACCGAAACTGTTCCCTGACGAGGATATTTTGTAGACGCTACATAGGAAGCCTTTACGGTTAAAACAACTGCATTCATTAGATTCTTTGCTGCTTGGATTAAAGATGTGGCAGAGTCAAGCTGTAAACGAATATACATATTTGCTATTAATTATACTTACTCGATTTCAATCCTAGCTAATTTCGTAAATAGTGTGCTTACTTACCCCAGACACAATTAGTTCACCACTGATATTCTGCACATCAGCTTTGACTTTTGATGTGATATTAAGTTGATGACAATACAGGGCAATTCTTTGCAAGTATGCAAGCAGGTCCTTCTTTGTTGAAGATTCCGGACATTGGTCAGCGATTTGACGGGCTAGTTTATCTAATTTGGTTCCAGCTTCTGAGATTTTCTTTGCAGCATTGATGACATCCATTGTCGTCTTTAATGGACCACGCCCTCTACTTGAAACCAAAAAGTGTTGTGCTAACACTGAATAAAATGCCTTCAACAAATAATTATTTTAATCTTCAACATTTAAAGGGGACTACCTTGTAAAGTCAGTCATTTCCATCATGATCATACACATGTGCTTAGCGAGCACGATAATGTCATTTCCAGTGTCATCCCATTTTGCAACTTCTCTGTCAAACTTAAGTTTTTCATTTCTAAAGCTTTCCACTTGCTGAGCGATTCTCTGCTTGTCTTCTTCAGTCATCTTGCGCATTGCTTCCTACAATACGCACCATAAAAATTTCATTATTATGTCAATTCGACTCCTTCGTCAATGTAAAATTCAATTCCACTGAAGGTATGTATAAATTACCCTGGCTGTCGTGATTCCACTAATGTCAGGATATTCATCAACAATATGGTCTCCAGTATGGGCGCTTGCTGTATATGCACAAAAATTAGAAAATGTCATGGATTACGTAAATGTACGTCACAAAATGTAGACACGTGAAAGCAGTTAATTTTGATGAATAAACACAAATCCCTTACATTTGCTACGCGTGTCAGTGTAATGCTCATCAAATTCAACATCTTCTGGATCGAGCTCATCATCAGCCTGTTAAAACAGTTTTATGCAGTCGTAAAAATACTCATTCATATATTTCTGATCAAAATCACCATTCAGATGGCTAATGCAACGATAACATTTGACTAAAAATATAAATCCCATACTCTGTTCATCAACACAGCTCGACGAATTTCTCTGACGCCATCGTACACCAGCCTTGAAGCGTCAATAAACTCATTTTCATCCACATCCTTTGACGGATTTGATGACAAGGCCTCAACAGCTATTTCCACCCGTTGTGCAAAGTTCGGCATGACTGGAACGAAAAAGCAATCAGTGTAAGTAATTCCACATTCGGATTGTTTACAAGTTTGAAACAAAAAAATGCTAAGAAAAAACCAACCTTGATCACGAAGAACTTTTACAGCTTCTAAAACCCGCTCTGTGTAAATTCCAGGTTCGTAATTACTCATCTCGGCCGTTACAACATTGGCAACTCGTGCAGCACGGCCACGTATTGCTCCAGCAGTTCGATCTAATGAATCTGCATCACCTTCTTGCAATGCCAACACACATTTGTTCACATCTTCAAGGATATGGTTTTCTGTTACAGTTCAAGAAAATTTAAAACGTTAACCTTATTATTATTTTAACGAATTGTTTTAGAAATTTTAAGATATAGTGCAAATCAAAACAAAACATTAGTGGATTTACCAGACACTGCCAAGAAGTCATCAATCGTTGTGATGTCATCCACAGCTTCTGTCAGTATACGAACTTGATTCTCCCAAGCTTCTCGGAAAACATCCATATTTTCCAAGGCGACCTTCGTTCAAACAAAGGTTGGAATTTAATATCAGTTTTTTACTGCGCCAAAATCTCTGCAGTTCCCTGCAACACTATAATCCTTACCTTCGACTTTGGGCGAGCTGCCAAAATTCTTGCTGCGTTAATTACTTGAGGGCATAAGTTTTCAATGTGTGATGCGGCATAGCGGACCATTTTTACACCGTCTTCATTTCCTGACATGCTACACGCAAGATTTGCAACCTAATCCGAAAAGTGAAAGGATGAATTTTTTATTTATATTTGTTAAACATACTGTTATTTTATCAAAGCCAAAACATTTTTATATGTATGCAACACATGTATTTGTGTTGCTGGGGCATTTTAAGTAGTGTTTCTGACTGCTTGGGAATAAGTTTAAAAAGGATTCTTGTAAAAGTTTCTTAAGATAAGCTATTTGATAGAGTTCAGCTTGGACTGCCAAGATTTTCGTCCAAAGCAAGTCTGCTAATCAAACGATATGGCCTATCCGTACAAGTCTATCCTTTAAGTTCTTGACATTCATTGCTCCCAAAACGTCAGGATTTATGCAAAGCGTCAATTCTTATGCCACGCAACATCAAAACTCATTCTTAGTTGACGCACCTCAACCAACTTGTTGGCATGCTCGGTGAAAACTTGTGCGTAGTCCTCCACTTCCTTCTCGTTACCCGCTTTAGCTGCTTCAATCAAAACAAGAAGTGGAACGCTTGTCTCCAAGAAGCTGAAAGCGAAATAAAAATAAGACAGCGCGTGATTATTTTTTATTTTCAACGCTAAAAAAACCCTTCAGACTAGGAGTAATGAACATGAAAATTGTTCTCAAGATGTTCAGGATTATCTTCAAAGTGACTTAGATCATACTCAAAACTTGGAATGTAATTACCTGTCAGAAACATGATCTACCACTGCTTTACGGAGCTGACGTCTCAGATCCCTTGTCTTCCGTGCACATGTGCTCAATGGCTCGTTCCAAATTTTCACTCCGATCTTTCTTCCCAATCTAAAGAGATAAGTATATATTTGCGTATTATAAATACACGTTAAAAACATTATTTCCTATTTTTGAAAGACATTTCTGCGCAATCGGATGTAGTAAACATTCTAGCACACACCCACTCAAAATACATTATTAACGGCTATTTTTACACAGAAATTGACAGAACAAATGGATTTCACATCTAATCTATCAAATTAAATGAATTTCACCCTTTCACTTACATTAGCCATGTATTCAGACAGCAAATCCTGAAGCGCTTGACGTACAGCATTACACTCTGCCACGATCCTCTCCCGTCGCTCATCTCTTGTACAGGATGAGTCTGCCATGAGAGCGGCTCCACTAATTATTGATTCCAGTCGCTCTTCTAATGAAGGTCGTGTGCGAACCTCATTGTACGCTAATGGCTCCATAATGATCCTCTCCTATTAAAGAAATACAGGAAGTCAAGGATCATTAATCATTCAGCATTACGCAGCAAAATTAGAATTAAATAGATACACATTTATTTATTCATTTGGCAATTTAATTACAAAATACATTCAAATTGTTCGAAAGGTCACCCAACGTTCATAAACCCCCGTTTGTGTAAATTTGCCACGTTTATTCATACCAGTTTTTCTGACTTCATCTACAGCAGCTAACATTTCCTGCTTAATGTCCGGATTCTCATGCGCAATTTGTTCCCCCTTTTCAATGAAATTCTCTGTGGCTTTCTCAACTGCAGCGACCAACACATGGGCTCTTTTCGAGCGACCCTTTTTCTTTTTTGAGGGCCCTTTTGTGTTCACAAGCGTTGTTACCTAAAAGTTATTTTAACATTATGGATATTTTAATTGGAATTCTACCATGTTTTGTGTGAAAGAATGCAAATTTGTAATCTTTAAAACATCACGCATAAATATAGACTCAAAGCATTTACAACGCATGCATACTACAGCATAATATACAATTTAGCAAGCATCAAAGATCCAAAGAATGCTAATGACTTGCACAGAAAAGCACGCTAGGAAAGAACCTTGATAAGGTAAATTGAAGAGCATTATTTTGCAGATAAGAACGAGTTGTGCAGATACAACATAAAAAGCCACATGTACAAGACAGACAAGACCAAGGATGACGTCAACCAAAGCCCATGCATGTTTACGTTTAAGCGTTTACAAACAGAGATTATTTATCTACATAAAATTGCAAGACTCTCTCGAAATTCATTAAGTCGCTTGATATTTTAAAGGATTCTATTTCTCAGTAGCCATTACACCCGCAAATAGAATTGTGAAGTAGAAGAGATATATTGAGAAACATGAGCAATCACTATCATAAGTCTAAAAAATAATCTACCCTACCGCAAAATGGCTGTAGAAGCTGTTTTTAGCAAGTAATGAAGAAGTCCTAGTACTATATATGTATAATTAATAGCTGTATAGTAAAATTGAATACAAGAGTACAAATAGTTTGGGAGGAAAAAAGAATTCTCCTGAGTTTTGTAATATAATTTATACCTGCATGACCAAAGGTTCAAGGGTAACTTCAACTGAACGGGTTCGTATTTCTAAATTTTTAGGATCCCATCTGAGGACGATATGCCCTGGATCGCTGTCAACGATTCCCAACGTCATCTTGCTATTACTTTTTAATGGGATTTTTCTTTCGACTTAAATCTCAGCTTAGAACAAACTTTTTTAATTTAATCGTTGCAGGTTTCTCTTGAGCTATCTTTAAGTATATAATGTATGTTTGTATTTAAGTACTGACCCACTTTGTTAAATTCAGACTGATTTTTTAACAAAAACTAATGTTTGAAAGGACGGCTTGATTAAACTGACATGAAATATATATTCGTATACTTTTTGTATGATAAAATGTTAAAATCTTCTACTTTTTTATATTCAGTCAGTGAAGATAAGGGCAATAAAGATAGCCTGACATAGCATTTATTATCTGCTTAAAAATATTAATTCAGTGCACAAAATTTATTTGTTAAAAATCCCAGTAAATTCTACGAGGTCAGTTACAACAGGTCACACAAAAAATTATTACGTGCTATTTTTTTATTTTCTAGTTGCTTTTTGAGCTTTTGATTTGAGATAACTGCAAAATATATTATGACAGTGCAGTAGTTTTAAATTAACTGAATTGTAAAATGTGCAATAATTAATTTTATAAAAAATATCTGGTAAAATTTGGTAATCGATGCGGGAGAGCAGTGCAGTGCAGAGTGCAGCAGTGTAAAAAACACACACGGAATGCGGTGAATTTTTATTTGATGCTGAGACAACCAACTAGGGACTTAGGATAACGCACGCAAACTCTGAAATACATAAATTAGATTCCACACAGATGAAAAATGAGTACGATAACGGTAAAAAATCATCCAATTTACCTGGATTACTAACGGCTCTAATGTCTTCTCTACAGACATGGTCCGGATTTCGAGATTTTTTGGATCCCATTTTAATGCTACGTGACCAAAGTGATCCAGCGACATTTTTGTTGCAAAAATGACTTTTAAATGTTTACTACAAACACCAATTCATTCATACATGGTTACATTTGGTCTTAATTGAACAAAATACGTTAGAATATAATACTCTCTTTAATACATACACATTTGATTTTAAAGACTTCAAGAAGGAATTTAAAATTTAAAGAGCCTGTATTTTAATCTTTTCAACTGATGTTTAAAATGTATGCATGCTGGATATTTTTTGCTGATGAATTTTTAATATATCTTAATGTTTTTTTTGTTCACAAAATTATTACAAATCTTGCTGACCGGACCAAGTAATATAAGTCGGGTTTTTTTCTTTGAGTGCAGCTGCAACTCATCATCTTCAAGTTCTGCACCATGTCCACAGTCCAAGAAAACTTCAAGAGTGGATGACAGGCAAAGGATTTAAATTAAAAAGTATTACTTGAGTTGGACTAGTTGCAGAGAAAACGTGAACCGAAGCAAAAAAATTGATTTTTTGCGGTGTCATTCATTTTACAATTCTGAAATGTGATTTACAATGAAACACTAAAGTTTAGTCACGTTTTGTTCACAATTAGGATCAATAAGAATTATAGAAAGAGTCTACTGAAAGACGTTTCGCCTACATGTTTTCGACACACCGGCGACCTAGGGACTTTTACGAAGATTAAGTATAAGGTTGCCGAGAAAAAAATATATATTGCAAAACATGGACCAATTCTGTGGATCACCGTTTTGGGTAAACATACAATTATACAATCGTACAACACAAAAACCAGCATTTATTCATTTAAAAAGTCAATACTTCTTTTTAAATTACACACAGGACTGGGAAGTAACTTGGTACACTGAAAATCCAGATTTCACACCATGTTTTGAACGCACAGTTCTTGCCCTTCTGCCATGCGTGTTTTTATGGGTATTCTCGATAGTTGATGTGTACGTGAGCCACACTTCAGCCTCCAAAGATATTCCTTGGAGTCCGTTGAACATCGCTAAGCTTTGTATGACTACGCTTCTTGTGATATTGGAAATAGGACTATTGTTTATTTGGAGGGTTATCCTGCCAAACGGCATTCCGTCATACGTCTCATATCCAGTCGATCTCTACGTTCCTGCTCTCCGAGCTTCCACTTATGTATGCATGAAGTTTTTTCTGTACACATTATAAATCACATGAAAAGTTGTACTTTTATTGGAGGTATGCAAAAAGGTTAACAGTAAAGTTGTACTGATTACTCAAATAGATTTTATGCGCTGTACTCCTCCTTTACTCCAAAGGGAAGGGAATACGATCCTCAGGTGTTCAATTCCTGTTTTGGCTTCTTCTCGCAATCACCCAAGCCATACGATTCCGAACTGTGATTATTAATGGCCATAAAAATGACTCGGTAAACAGAGATATACAGGGAAATATATAGCAAGACTATGAAAAATGTTAACAAGCGTTTAAAAATGATTTTTAATTGTGCGTATGTAAATCTCTAGAGCTCACTTGAACCGTCCGTTTTCATTATGGAAGTTATTTATTTTCCTTTGGTACTTGGTCAACTTGTACTGCATTGCTGGGCTGATGTGGCTCCAACTTATCAACAGGGCTACGACCAGTCTGCCAAGGTCCTTATCTTACTTACAAAGGCTCTAAGGTTTTGGAAGTCTTAAAAAATGTAAACATGTATGTATTACTTGTTTGTGTATTACAGAAACCGTGTCCACAACACACATCCTCATTCCTGTCAAGAATTCTCTTCCATTGGTTTACAGCGTTAGCATGGACAGGCTTTCGTAAGCCATTAGAGTTTGAAGATCTGTGGCAACTTAACTGGTTTGATAAGTCCCGAAACGTTGTGCCAATTTTTGACTATTACTGGCCAGGCGACTTGAATCGTGGTTTGAATAGAAAGGGTGATGCATATAAACAAAGTGAAAGTTATCAAAATGGTAAGGATTCAATGGAGCCAAAACTGAACTATAAGAACAAGCCACACTTTGCCGACAAGAAAAAACCTAAGGAGGAGCTTGGAGTGTTTAGGACACTTGTGAAAGCTTTTGGGTGGTCATACTTTATTGGTTTTGTGATGCGGACAACAACGGATTTGATGATGTTTGTATCACCACTCATCTTAAAGTAAGCTATTATAATGATCTCCGACGTTATATATTTCTTCATTGTAAGTATGCATACATTAAAATACATTTCTATTTTCGTAGTCTTCTAATTAATTTTGTTGGATCTAATGAGCCTACCTGGAAGGGAATGATGTACGCTGCTATATTGTTTGTCAATGCGTTTATTGGAACATTATTCAACGCCAATGGAATCCACAACTTTTACATGACTGGAATGAAGGCAAAAACTTCATTAGTTAGCGCAGTCTACAGAAAGGCTTTGCTTCTCTCTAATTCTGCCAAGCGAGGTAAAACGACAGATTCCTATGCTTGATACTAATGAATATGAACTGGTTACTGAATCCAAAAACTAATTTACAATGTTTGTTTGTTTAGCCGAGTCAGCAGGTGAAATTGTTAACCACATGGCAGTAGATGTTCAATACGCTACAGAATTTGCACAATATGGGTATATTGCCAATTAAGGAATATTCAAACAAGATTTCATTTTATGCATAAAAATCAAAATGCATCGGAAATTTTATAATCAATGTTTTGCCTTGATATTTTAGATACCAGTTATGGGGTACTCCAATTATCATCGGTGTAGCTTTGTACTTCCTGTGGACTATTTTAGGCCCTTCTGCTATCGCAGGTATGAATGCCTGAAACTTTCACATTGTCCCTTAAATTTATGATAGTGAAAGTAGACTAAATTGTAAGATTAAGATTAGTGAATCGTTATTCTTTAAGTAATCCCTCTGATAACCTCAATTGTTATATTACAGGTGTCGTGGTTATGATTCTACTTCTTCCAATGAACGGACTCATTGCCTCCAAAATCCAAAAACTTCAGAAGCAACAAATGGCAAACAAAGATAAGCGAACTAAACTAATGAACGAGATTCTTTCAGGGATGAAAGTTTTAAAGTTGTATGCTTGGGAGCCAAGCTTTGAGAATCAAGTAATGAAAATTCGAAAGGAGGAATTGAGGGTGTTGAAGCAAACGGCGTACTTGAATTCAGTGTCAAATTTTCTTTGGACGTAAGTAATAAAATAATCGTTCAAATGCAAAAAAATATTTGTTAATAGCAATACCTGTAATTAAAATCGTTTAATGGCTATTTTGTAGGTGCGCTCCTTTCCTTGTCGCAATCTGTACGTTTGGAACTTACGTCATGGTTGATAGCTCGCACGTTCTAGATGCTCAAACGGCCTT
>JAHZNG010001901.1:0-17361 GCA_027744375.1 Orchesellides sinensis | reverse complement strand
ATAAGAAAAGCCGTGGGAATTTGTGTTCTACTCATTTCATTGGACTATCCGTAGTTAAACGCTTATCATACATTTTTTGAATCAGCCTAAATATTTCTTTGTTACATTCTGTCGTTAACAGTGTTGATATGAATTTTTTGAATCTTAAACTCAAGGCTCTGCTTACCAAGATTTTTGTTTTTTGAGCTTAATTGATTTTTTATGTAATTTCTTTTTATAACCGGTAAATACATTTAACGTTTAATTTCCAATTTAGAAAACTTAACACTAATAATCAATTAATTTACGCTAACTGTAACGCAAAAAATGGTTGAACAAAAAGTTACGGCGAAAAGTACATAAACTTTATGTGTTTTAATTATGTTATAAAGGTAGTCATGTATTATGTGCATATGCGTCTACTTGGATTATGATGCTGGGCTTTAAATATGGCTAAGTTTCACGGATTGTTAGCAGACTTGTTTCAACTTTAAAGTATCATATTACCGGTAAAACTATTGCAATCTGATACACCTCCAACCAACCCGCCAAAAAAAATTTGCAGAAGAAATCCAAACAACTTTTACTCTTTATGTCTCTCAGTCATTGTCAGTACTCACGTTGTGTCAGAGACAGTGAAACATTATTCGCAGACTTTACATCATTATGTCTTTCCCTATTTAAATTTCATCATAACCAATTTAAACTTGCTTTCACTTAGTCTACACTATCCGATATATGCTTGGCAAACAAACTACCCAACGATATTAATCAACAAACAAAATGTAATATAAAACTCGTCGGCCTCATCGTCATTAAGTTATGCCATAATTTACACAGCGTCTTTGCACATTTTTTATGTTGAAAAAGTTTCCTTTTTGTTCGGAGAAAGTAAGCAATCAAAGCCAACATGATTATGAAGGAAACTCTGCAATATCCGATTACAAGTATATCCTCGTGTAATTTAGGAAGCTGCTTCTTAAAATTATTTGTAGATTTCCGAAAAGGAACTTGTTTTATGTTAGCAAGTTTTTGAACTTACGTTGATACACCATATATGCCAGCAGGTTGGTAAGTCAGACAGGTGTCCTATTCTCATGCAGAATGTGGTTCTTGACAAAAGGAGTACAGCGTGGTTGAACAGGATTATTGTGCTAAAAAGCCAAAGTAAAATCGTTTTGATCTAAATTGATAGGTATGATGCATCTGCTCCTTTACTACGTCTTCAGTCCTTTCCAGATGAAAAATTGTCTCTTAGATCAGAGAACCAAAAAGAAAGTCAATTTCTACCTCAACTCCAGATGAGCCTGTTTAAAAACTTAAAAAGAAAGTACAAAGGTGAATGTTTTTAGTGTTGAGAGTTTCCTTTATTTCCTCCTTTCTTGTATCCATTTTCATCCTTAATTTTTTTGTTTCTTCTTTGCTTTCATAGCCTGTAGCTTCAATTCGTGGAAAACACAATTTCCAACTTAAAATCTTTCTCTCAAACTGATTTAAAAGCTAGATCTAAGATATTATGCATGTGGAAAAGCTCCATGTAGCCCTTAAGGAATTTTATCCTTTTTGTATAGGATGCAAGTATAAGGAGCGTGCTGTGCCATGTGTACATTCTAAAAGCATCCGCTTATCACTTGTCCTTCTCCTGCCTGTTAACAAAGCAACACCATAAGACCTTCTCCTGTTATCAGACCATAAGAGACTAGACGAGTACTTTAATATTATGCAACAATATTAAGCATAAGCTACACATCAAAACAATAAATGATACACTTAAAACCAGAAAGCGATCCAAGTAGTAATCCAAAAGTGAGCTTGCATACTGAACAATACATATATTGTAGTATATTTATTTATTTATAACACATTCATTCAGTTGAACCTCCTTCTCCCACACAACGACATGAATTGGTGTAAAAAGCAAAGTTGGAATAGGAGTGAAAAGAAAAGAAAGTCTTCTTGGCTGCTCGAGGGTATTTAATTATAATAGTTTCACTTTGAGAAACTTTTTCCTACGATACCTAAGTATATACATACATATACATAAATATTTACATATTAGGTGTAAGGTATGCTCATATAACAGTGTATAAATATGTTGATGTATTACAATATCGTTGAGTTGAGCGAGTTTCGTCTTACTCGCATTATAACCTAGATAAAACATTATACTATGTATCAAGGCATAAATAATATACATACATAGCAGCTTTGCAGTGTTAAGCACAGACGAAAAAGATCAGTGAAAGGAAAGTTAAGAATTTAACTTTCTCATTTTCCTTTCCTTGTGATACAAGGCTGCAAAATATCTTTCCTATATTATGTTTTATGAAAAGTTGTGTGCATGGGTATATTTTAGAAACTTGTTTATAAGAACATTTTTAGCTACTCAACTTACACAGTTTAATTTTAATCCAATATACCTATGTGTTGCGCTTCTTGTTCGTCTTCTTAAGTCTCTCCTTCTGACAAGGGAGTCCCAAAGGAATTAAATGCTACTCCACCCTGCCTTGCACAAAAACTCCTGTTCATTCTTCTTTCGCAGAGTGTGTACCCTTCTCATATATGTTATTTACCGCAAGACATTGCTGTATGCATGTATTATTGTTGACTTTGAAGAATATACCAAAGTAAATTTATATTGTAATGTAGTACACACTTCTTTATACAGGATTACTTTGAGTAGTCATTTTTCGAGGAAATATGGAAAATTAAAAGGTACTGCAAGCTTTTGCTCAGCTTGTAAGGATAAAGTATAGTATGGGGCTTTCAAACGAATACTAACTTAGTTGTCAGCAATGAACGCTTTGATAACTATTAGAAATCTAAAAGGTTATATGATGAAGATAATAAATAAATGTGCACACAGGAGCTGTCTTCAAACTTAAAATGAAGTGAAAGTATAAGCTTGTAGTGTATGCTCGCAAAAATTAGAATTCTTTAGTATGTAACATTTATTTGATAAATACGGATTAGTAGTAAGATGATGGGACTTGCCATGGTCTTACATGGAATGCCAGCGTTTTTAACATTCTGTGATGCTAAATACAAACCTAAGACGGAGTGACGTGTCCTTTTAAGAAACAAAGTTGAGGAAAGTCATCTAAAACTTGAATCATAGTTTTATAGGGTATATAAGTTCGTTACAGAAAATTTCATTGTATGTTGTTCCTATTGTATTGAGCTGTATTCGTAATTAACTCGATTAAGTAGGTAAAATTACCCGTTGAGAACTGTCAACTGTCAAACTTGAAAGAGGTCACCCATTTATCCTTCGTCTATATTAACCTTAAAATTGTTAACTATGAGTAGGGTAATTTACTCTAGTAAAACGAAATGAACAATCTGACTATCTGACATAACATCAGGCTGTTAGGATGAGAAAGTTAAGATACGGCATATCCGTCGCCTCTGCTCTGATGTAATAGCCTAAGGTTACGTTGACGAACGAGGAAACAATTACATAAAAGATATGAGTAATTTTTAAAAAAGTATTTTAATTCTGAGACAGGTGTACATGCATGCACATCAATGTATGTTTTAGCTTAAAGCTAACCAAGTCGGTAATGTGAAACAATACCTTGTAAAAATATACCTTATTACAAAATATATCATTGTACAATATGTACATATTTATTACCAATTACCATGCTTCGTAAAATTGAAATGAATTAAATAAACAGGCGGCATATATATTAACTTGAAGGAATTACCTGAGCTAGTGTGAACAATAATCAAGAAATATGTAAAACGACGAACTAAGAGAATAAAATAAGGTTAAAATTATAGTGAAGACCAGGCTACTCCTTTTGCCATCTCCAACACATAAACTTTCCTTAGGATAAACTTTCTCCTACACTTGCCTTGTCTTCTATATCCTTATAAACTAGAATTTACCCTGCTTAATTCATGGTTTCCTTTCCTAGTTATCCTTTTCATTAGTGATGATGAAAGTTTCAAATTAATTCACAAGGGGACTCCGCACAATTTTTCAAGGCTTTTTGGCTGCATGCACTTGATATACTGCGTACGCAGCTGAAAACTTCATTCATGATTTAACTGACAGACTTCTTGTGGCATGGCATAATATCAATTTTTATTTCGTTTTAGTAAATGAGAATGATATATAAGCATGCATGCAATAGTACTATTAATATTAAAAGAATTAATCGACCTCGGCCTGGTTAAGTCTCAGGGAATTAAACAGATGAAACTTCAGTAGACCATATTTGACGTCTTCAATCATTCATGAAGTTAATCCAACTGACTGGCGTGAGTAATGACTTTATTAAAACTCCATTTGAAAACCTGACCAGAGTCTAATGACCAGACATAGACCCCAATCAGTGTTAGCCTTAGCAGCCTTAGCAAAATTGTCCTAAGTTGGGAAAACAAACGAAACTGTTAGTGGAATTTTCAACAAACTAAACATTTTTTAACGATGTAGATTTTCTTCTTTTTTGTTCTCCACATCGACTCCTTATGTATCAATGCTATAAGTAAGTAAAGTTAAACTTATGAATAATCTTATTTAATGTTTAGATTTCCAGACAAATTAAGTGCAGAATGAAATAGGTATGCACAAAATTTTGATTTGAGCAAAAATCATATTGCGAATGTTATGATAATTCGACCCTTTTCGTTTCGTCTGATCGATTAAAACTAGTAAAGCTTGACATACTATTCTATACTCCATATTTGGCTAATATAGAAAAGAATAGAAGGATTTAAGAATTCAACGGCAAATCCTCTTAAGATGCACTACGAAAGCTAATATTTATGCATAAAACATCTCCAGCAGACCAAGCCACCTACTTTCTCCGTCTTACTAAGCTTCCTTAGACTGCAAGCGGCTGGCTAGTCGCCCATCCAGTCCCATCATTTTCTTTCGCTTCCTTCTGTCGTCTCTCAAGTAAAATTCTAGTCCCTCCTAAAAAACTGAACAGAAAGTTGGGTCGTTTAAAAAACAAGTAGTAGTATGAGAAAGTATTCAGAAAGATTGCTCCATTTTTCAAACCTATTTTTAGTTGTAGTCTGTATGCACGCAATATATGACAATATATATAATATGGTCGATTTATTCTACCGAAATATGTTCTACCATATGCGTAAAACTGTACAGATAAAAATATTACTATGAAAAACCTGAGTAGCTGTAGATTTCCAGGATTTTCATCCGCCAGTCTGTAATATAAATGTAGGTATTTGTGTAACTTGAGTGAGTCAGTCAATAAAAAGGCGAATGTGATAATCCGCAATATTGGCTTGAGCATAAAAAAAAGAATGGAAATAAGAGTAGAGCAAGAATACCCGTAAGTAATAACACACATATAAAAAAGAATTTTTCATAGCTTTTGGGAATAATCTTGCTACTTTTTTTGAGTGTGCCAGAGCCAGTTGAGTGAGGGACTTTGTTCTGCTGATAAGCAATTTAACATTATCATTTTTATATAACTCCCTCATATTATGCATACACATTATATCTGGCCAATAACGGAGAAAATATGAAGAGAAAATTCTCATTCCGTCTGTTTCTTTCACTAGACCCGATCCCTTTCTTGTTTTTATACTACACCGGAAAAACAGTTGCAATAAGTTTTTTGTGCAGTTTTTTATATATCCCTTTGACCCTGCTATTACTGCAGCTGTCACTGACGTGAAGTTTCTACCTATATAAGAGATACATACATGTTTAGAATAATGTGTGCGGTCATCATTGTACCTATACGGTCATTGTACTGCAGAGCCATGTGGATTGACGGTGGAATGAGAAGTTGGAAAAATAATGTAGTTAAAGAACAAACGAAAAAAGACCAACAGGAGAAAGAAGTGCTTTCTTTTTTTACCACTGCAGCCTCAACTCAACCCTTGTCCTTTCTTTCTGCTGCAGGCTTTTACTTCAACTTATAATAGCCATTCTACAAATAAAAGAGCAATGTCCTAAAAGTCTAGGTAGGGTCAAGTGAAGCCTTGTAACTTGTAAAAAATATCGTATATGTACATTACCCCTACTTCCACTTAATTTATCCAGGTCAACTTTTATGCACATATATACTTATATCTTACACAAAAATGGGAGGAAGGTGTTATTGTGCTTTATTTGTTGCTCCATGCCACACATTTCTCCCACAACTATACTCCTACTTCCTTCCGACGAAGACACAAGAAAAATTGGAAGCTGAATTGAGCTTAACTAGTTCTTTGCGAATGATTCTTCTTTCATGTGGAGCCCGTACTTCAGCGTGCAAATATACTAATGTGGTGAAAGAAGCATATAACGTTAACGGAGGCACTATATAAAGTGTGCATTTATTGGGTGTTCCATTTTCAATAGTAATAATAGTAATAGTATACATATGCTTTAGTTACATTGCACTCATGCATTGTATCCATACAAAATGGGTGGCAAGGGTATAACCATCCAACTGTCTTTCCCGACATTTCTTCTCATTTTTCTCATTCCTTAGCTTAAAGGAAACTTTTCTTCTCTACATTTTTGTAGCACAAATAAGAATAAGTTTCTTGTGGTTTTCGTATGTGTATAAATGGATGTTTATAGTTTTACATCAAGTGTAGAATTGGGCATGCCATATCTTGAAATACACTTTCCGTATTTTTTCGACAAAAATGCCCTTAGGGATAGTTTCCTCTTTCATATCTCATTTTCTCAATTTCTCCCTCTATGATTTAAGGATTTGATTTCCTCTTACGTGCTGGCATTGCACTGCACTGAATGATGATGATGCGTTTGTATACTACCTATATGCCTATTGATGGATAGTGAATGTACTTATGTTTATGAGGGGTGTGATCTTTGCCACGTAGCTTTGATTGTGTGGTGAATGAAGAAAGTAAAGACGACGTATAAAATTCTTGGTTTCATTCATACTTACTCATCGTAATACTATCGTGCTACCTCAATATTGTCTTCGAAACTTTGTTGATACATTTGTGGATTAAGCATATTATACTCCCACCAATTTCTATTTCTAAATATATGTGATCTCATAGTTTGCTTATGGTTTAGTCTTTACATGGCTTCAAACCATGTTTCATGAACCTTTTCCATTGAGTAGGTTCCACATTCTCAATTTTCCCGATAAAGCTCTTTCGTCTCTTTCTGTTTTCTGAGAAACTTAAGGCTTCGCTAGTTTATGAGAACTATTGAGAAGAATTGTCATATTTTTGTCGATATATGTAACTGTTCATTCTTGGAGCAAAAAGAGTAGACTCGAACAGGACAAAAAAAACGTTTTGTCTAAAAAAGAGTTCTTTCTTTTTTATTTCCTCCCTCTTTAGACTAGCGGGGAATAAATAGAATTCATAAGTGAGTGGGTAGGTCCAAAAGTGTCACCTCATTTTTTATTTGATCTCAAGAAATGTGTGCTCAAATAGTTACAGGAAGGAATTGATAAAACACTCCAGGCAATATTTCCTTCTTAATAACATGAAAACGTGTATTTCCAGAGAAATCGTTAAGGAATTATTGGAACATCAGAAAAGTATCACGAAAAGGATGAACCTTTGAAGAATACAAAAAATCGTACTTTTTCAGTTTTGCTTTCGTTTTCTTTTATACTTATTTAAACTGAAATTGTGCTCCTTTGACCTTTAATTTTTGCCATTTATCCAATGAAATGGTGTGTGGTTTATAAAATTTGCTTCTGAATAATTATTCTGTTAAAGAAGGTGATGTAGTTTGGAGTTAATCGTATTTTAACGTCTTAAAATGAAAGCAAAGATGTGACAGACAACCCTTTCTAGGAAAACCAAGCCTATCAGACTATTAATATGTAATAATATACTTCACCGAGTAAAATAAAAATACAAATAGAACATACACGAAAAAAGATGACATGGTAGGCGAAGCGTGTCGATTTTGAAGTTATTTTGGGGTTCTAAATGTCCAATTATTTTGTAGCGATGATGAATTTAAGCCAAGGTAGTTTAGTTATTTGTTTATGGATCTGAACAATGTACCAACTGAATTAATTTCTGACTGTGTTTCAGTTTTAGGGTATTTTCTAAAGAAAATTGACAGACTCAAACAATACGACGTGACGAAATTTGCTTGGTTCACTTTAAAATATTATTGTTTCTTTCATTAAAAATCTCGAAAAAATCTTTGTTTCTGAGTCAGCAAAAAACCATTGCGAGAGATTGCAATGGATCTAAATTCTACTTCCGAGAACAGATCAACGCAGCCTGTCAAAAGATTTTCTCCAGAACCGTTTCCACTTAATCGACATTCGATATTTCGATCTGTCGCAACCACTTTATAGACTGTTGCTGTTCAAGATGGTCTCGTAATCTCCTGCCTCATTCCTCCTTGTAAACCATTAAGTACCTATATCATTCTTACTCAATATACAGAACTTTGTAAACTAAACTATGTATGAGATGATAACCCATGAACATGGAATTGTTGTTCCTCGCAACTTTTATCAAAGCCTTCTGATGCGTATAACAGACTTACGGAAGTACTACTACGTAGCAGAAATACGGATCAGTACGGAAAAGTGGTACTTGAGTTGCCAGTCAGTTAACTAACTGCTGTGTCATAAAGGCCATATATCATATTAACACGGATGAGTTGATTCCTTTCTAGAGTTGCAGAAAAATACCATCAAACTAAACAAGCTTATGTGATGTTTGGAAGTAGATACATGAGGAATGAGGAGAGCCAACAATAAATCGATATATATGTACGTATGTATGTACTAGATGAATCAGGTATGCACATGTGTATGCCTGAATTTAAGATGTGTATATTCTTTTCTTTTAAGATGTGCAAAGACCCCACTTTTTACTTTTTATTGCAGGATAAATTGTTATAAAGAAAGATTTTTATTTTGTATAGGTATTTAGTAGTTTTATTTTATTTTTTTTACTTTTTATTGCAGGACAAATTGTTATAAAGAAAGATTTTTATTTTGTATAGGTATTTAGTAGTTTTATTTAAAATTTAGAACATAATATAATGGAATCATTGGCATGAATAGAAGCGATGCTAGTGCTACTCTTATACTTGGTAATGGGCAAGGCGCTTAAATATTGCTTGCAATTTTAGATTCGCATGCTAAATTTAAAAAAAGCGAAATTCGCATGTAAGCAAAATAAGTTTATTTCCGCATAATATACGTATTTATTTGTTTTAATGCAAGCGAAGCTCTTTAACGGGAAAAGCGGTTCATTTTTCTCACAGACGAATGTAAATTATTAGAGCCGCAGCAAGCCAAAAACCACGAAGTAAGGTTGTCTGATAAAGCCGATTAAATTAAAACTAAAGAAGCATGCATAGCACCGTAATATGTCTCGTCAAGCGCTATCATTTAAAAAACCTACACTTAAAAATCACTCCTTACTCAAAAGTTGTCCCATGTACGTATCTTTGTATGTTGATCCAAAAATAGCACAAGAAGAAATATGATTTGATTGCAGACAAAACGAAGTATGAAAACTGACTGAGGGAGTGGTGGTGAGAATGACTGATTCAAGTTAGATGTTTGCGTGGCCGTATATAGGTATGTGTATTGTATGTATATAAATTCAATGCAGCGAAAGTAAGGGAAAATCTTACACGTACTTTCTTCCTAACAAGATCAAAAGTTTTAACAGAGCATAGAAGGAAATCTTCGATCTGCATTCTGCCCTATAAAATTCCTGCGGTTCTATGGCTCACATGTACGAATCAAGAACAAATCTGAGTGTGTAAAGTCAAGGAATTCGGGATTTGGAAATTCTCGAATGCGGACTTTTTCAACCTCAATATAGTAGGACATTATTTTACTACTTCCACACACAATTCGCACCAGCTTTAGACTAAAAGCTGCAAAAAAGTCTGGAATACGTAATTTCCCTCCCAACTATATAATAATACATATGTATGACATGGCATACATAAAACTATACAAGTTAGTCGACAAAATGCTTAAAATAAAGCTGAATTGGAGAAATGAAGTAAAAAAATCAAAACCCATTTTTGGTTTTCATATCTTTATACTTCACTCTTGGTAATGTACCGTTTAGCCCCTATTCGTCAGTAAATGTATGGCCGTCTGCAATTTGTAGTTTTCCCCTTCATCTTTTATTTTCTTGATTTTGAGTAGAAACTACAGTAGTTTAGCTTTTTATGAACTTTCAGCCATTTACTTATACTACATACAGTCCCTAAACTTAAACTTGCAAAATAAATCTCTAGTAACAATTTTAACCCATATCTCTAGCAATTCATATATTTAAAGACAGATCTGCTTGGCTCTGTAGCAGCAGTGATATAAACAGCATGTACAAAGTGAAAGCTAGCATATTTTGTGGAGTTGAGTGATTGCGACTGTAGAGTAGAATTTTTATTTCCTCGTTTATTTTTATCATGAATGACGAGAAAGTGAAAGTGTGTCTGCCTTACACATAAATACAAAGTGGTGGTTGGTGGTAGGTAGGTTATGATGTGTATCAAATAAAAAAGACTTTCAGAAACTGCAATATATAGAGGCTACATTTACAGAAATGTTTTAACGAACTAGTAAATGATTTTCTATTCAATACTTCTGATCTACCAAGTATCATTATAAGTTCTAATTCTTTCGAACACCAAAAGTGAATAATCTTGAATTTTGATGAGGGCTACTTGAAATTAGGCATGGGCAGTTTACTGTAGATAAATGCTAAAGGCTTTTAGTTTTATGTCGTAAAGATTCGTAAATCATGCTCTTGCAATGTAGAAATGTTGCAATCTGTCTGATACTTTTCCTGTTATTTTTTGCTCGTTTGCAAATGTAACTCATCGCATCAAATTCTCTACGAAAGATAATACACAGGAACCATGCTGCCTTTCGAAATCACAAGCTAAAGTAGCGTTTTATATGGCACTTCTTATTATGATGCATGGTTTCTGTCATTGATTGTGATAAATTAGTAATTAGGCCTGGAGCCACCCAACTTTCAGTATGCATTCCTTGGAAACTTACTTTCTCCGCCTAGAATTAATAGCTATTTACATTATAACGTGTATACTCAAATATTACATAAGTTTTATATGGATGGATCTCAGGTGTGCACTGGAATTTCCTGTGTAGGTATTCTTGGAATGTATAGATACCATGGACAAAGAAATTTCAATTTCGTCTGACTGCGTCTACTTAATTAAGTACTATTTTGTAACTTTCTTACTGTAATTGTTTCTCAACTTCACCAAGTTCATTTATTAAGTCCTCATTTTATAGATGCACTTGCTTTAAGTTATTGGAAAATAGTTATATATACCTACATCAATTTAAAAAACAGGTAAAAACATAAAAATTACTGCGAAAATTAAAATTTACTAGAGGTTCTAAAGAAAGCAAAAAAAATTATGCACAAATTAAGTAGTTGTTGAGATACAATTCGAAGACGGGTTTATTGAGAAGGCATCGCAAATTCCAATCCCAATTGATTTTTTCAGTTTTTCATTAATACGTAATGTAAGCTGTCAATATATGCTATATTGGTTATAATTCCATGAGTTTGACAGTTAATCTTCAAAAGTTGATGAGTTTAGTCGATCGATATGCCAATACATCTGTCAATGTTCCAAGTAAATAAGTTTGTGAATACTAAACAACTTTTACTTAGATCCTGGGCATTCTTATTGCGAACCTCATATACGTATACATAGCTTCGAATCGGATTTTCTACTTTCCGATTTCGCACAACACCCTTCATTTCCATTATACTATTACGTAGTTCCAGGTTTAATAACAACTTTGAAAGCAAATAACTTCCATTTCCACCAGTGTTATCCTTCGAATTTTCCAAGTTGGGGTTTTAGCCCAAATATTTCCTAAACTTACATTTACATATTATGAATTTCTACTGAATTTAGCTAACACGACAAGTTTTGTAGGAAACTGGAGCACATTTATATTTCAAACGTCATTATTATTCCAGGGAAATTATTCCGATTTCCTCTTTTGTTCCTCTTCACCAATGCATTAGGTAAAGTACGAGGCATTATATCCTGCTATGATGCAAAGCTCTCTCTTTGATAAAACAATTTTACAAGTCGAAGTTAAAATCTATGCAGAAATTTCCAAGGAAAATTCCTGTACAATTAATGGGTGTATGGGCAGAGTGGGTTTCAAATTGACGGTTATGAGTTAGAGAAGTATACCGGACAATTATGAATATTGATTAAGACATAGAAGCTACTGGACTGGATATAAAGGAATTTCCCTTTTATGGGACCAGAGGTAGAGCCATGCTGGTAGAAAAAGAACAACAACTGTGCATAATAGCTTTGATGCGAGTTTCATGCATGTAGAAACCTTCGTAGTGTGGTTATTACATATAAGAACTCCGATTTATAACTAAAATCCGTTCCCTCTCACTTCATCCTGTTCGGCATCATTAAATTGTACAATAATGACAGCTTATAAAAGGTAAAGCTCTACGTAATACAGGTTTTTATATACACCTTTATTGGAAAAGTTTTTAAAATGCTTTTGTGGTAATTTGAGCAACACAAGTTATGCGGTAGTATTTCTATTTACACACATGTGTGTGTATTAAAGGATACCCTTAATCATATAATATTATTAAGCACCAGCCAATGATGTTAAAAATTAAAATTAAAGTTATTTTAGATAACCATTTTTGTTACCTGCTACTTTGAGAACAATAATATTGCGCTTTGTAATGACATGTTATGTCATTTCTTCATACATAAAACCGTGTTTGTCATCTCCTATATACATACGTTATTTGTTGTTAATTTTTGTAATCTTATTTCAAACGTATTGCAAATCTTTTACATTTACTTTGTAAAATTATCTCAAAGACTTCACAGTTTTAATTTCAGCTTTGTTTTCACCAGTGTCCTGCGGTTTTTCTTTTAGATTTAGCTTTATTGTGGCTTAAACCAATTTTTGTTGTAAAACTTCGTTTTAATTTGTTGCCTCCTCTTAACCTTCCCTATCCAAGTACACATACGTGTTTATAAAGTCATTGCTGCATGACTGTCAAGAGTACACATCTTCATTAGATGTTTAGACGGATAATATAGTATGTACCTATGTATGTATGCATGCTTTCTTTGCTATTTGGTGGTTGGTATTTTACGTGATGTCACCGGGTTTTGTAAAAGTGGAACAAGGTGGTGCTTTAAAGTAAATACATAAAGCTGTTTCAAGCCCATTAACACCTCGTGCTGGAAATCGTTTCACTTGAATTATTTGGTTAAGCCAACCCGGTTTATTTTTCATTTTTAGAGTCCCAAATCAGGAAGAATATATTTACCAAATGCACCATGCAGTTTTATAAAATCAATGTGAAGCTTTGTGTTTTTTTACGAACTTGGGAGTTTATTTGCTCGGTTGCTTTGTTAATATTTTGACTACTTCATAGGCAATGATTACATATATGGTTTTAATATACGATTGCTACCCTTTTAAAAGTGGAAGCTTTGACCACTGGCGGTATGAGGCTGTCTCTGATAAAAAATTTATAAAACTGTCATGTTTTCAATGACAAAAGCTTTCACCTCTGTAAAAACCAGCTAGCACTTGACTCGTGTGGAGTGTTTTTGATATTTAACATAAATGTATTAAAAATTGACATGAAATGGCACGATTGATAAGAGAACTAAAGTCATGAGTAATTTAAACCTTCCCAAATAGCAAATTAACTTGCGATATTGGATATGTCCTACATTAGGAGCGCTGCTATTTTATTAAAACAGTGGTGGTGTATAACACTTTGCCTTTAATTTTTTTTAGATGAATCGGACCGCAACCCAATTGATAATCAAAAGGAACACAAGTTGGCAGACTTTATGAAACGTTTTGGAACTGTTTTACCTGTATAACCTGTACTGCAAAAATGAGCCCAGGAACTACATCTAATGAACTATTGAACTATTCTGTGAGCGTAAAAACTACATTCAACATCGTATTTATTTAAAAATTTAAAAAACAATAGAGAAGAACGATGCGCTGTGAAATGCAAGAGAAAAGTGTTTAGCAACTGACACTACATTGTGTAGGCATCTTTTTTGACAGTTTTGTTTTGTGTGCATTGTTTTTGCAACTTTGTTAGACGGGGAGCAGAATCAGCTTTCACCGTCTTCATCAATATGGAACAAGCTATGAGATGCTTGGAGTCGACGTCTCTCCAAAGTACTAAATGGCTACTCACCGTTCCGTACATTATTCTTCTCTTTGCTTCAAATCAAGGTAAGCGCCTTACTTATTAATTTTATTTACTCTACTTATCGTTCTTTTATGTGACTTCTATATCTCTAACTGTTTTGAAATCAAGTTGATATTTATTCTTACACAATAGTGTCCTAGTTGGAAAATAGGATTATCTACTACGCATCACAACATAATGAGTCATGAAAATGGTTATTCCAACCCAATTAGGCTGGGCTGAAGCAATAATGGGGTGGTACGGAATAACTAGTAGGGTCAGTGCGTTTGCTTGATATGTACCGATGCAAATGCGATATAATTAAAAGTCGTGTCCGTCGAATCCGTCTCATTGAGAATTATTTGACTTACTTTTTTAGTATTGTATTGATGCTTCAAAAAATCAAATGTATATTGAGTGCGCAGAAATGAAGCTAATTATATTGACTTTATTTGATATACATTTCATTTACTGGCAAGGTGTCAGAGACAAATGGATTTTCTCATGACATATTTCTTCGTCATAATTTTATTTTCGTAATTGCGTACTTTCCATAAATAAAATTTAAGACAGAACTATTATATTCAGAATCTATAAAAAAATTCGAGAGAAAGCAAAAGGAAAGTGCTCTCCAGTTGAGTTGAGCGCAAACTTTTTCAAGTACGTTAGAAAACACACGTGTGCCTACCTATCTATCCCGAATCGTATTTCAAAGCCATATCAGTCATCTCTCTGAATAAATATCTCTCAATGTCATTTCTTATATGCGTTAGGATTTTGCGGGCATAATGCAAAAGCCTAGAAACAAAATGGGAAAGTGACATAAATGCATGAAAAGGTTTGTCACTGTCGAAGTCCTCATCCAGTTCATACTTTGGAACGTAAACAAAGAGGGAAACAATAACTTGGTTTAATTGCATGAAGGTTTGTTGTATTCAACACGGTTCAGAGCGATGAACTCATTCCCTATTATATTTATCTGATTGTGAGTTATGACATGTTGCAATCATTAGAATGTTTTCGTTTAAAGTTTGAGTGAGCTAGACTTTCATGTAAATAAGGAATTTAAATTAGTGCAATACATCTCAAGGATGTCCTATTTTATCACCTAACATTACGGGTCTCGGTAAATGACTTGTATTCATAAAAGCAAAGCTGTTCCAACAAGGAGTTTTAAGTAAAGCAGCTATTATAAATGACTGAACGCTTATTCAAAAGGCTAAGTGACCCATGAATGTCATTAATTTAAAGATCCTTGCTCACACTGTTTCTTTCTTCTTTATACACTATGGTATATATGTAAATCATATTTGGTCGTAATATGCATACCATACAAATATCCGATAAGGAGTGCAACAGCTGGAGGTTAGAATAGATGCAGATAACGCATCTTCTGTGATTTAAAGGTTGTAAGAAAATTTCAGGACGTTCTTTTCGGTACAATACGTTTTGTAGCATGTAAAATGGAATTGCAGTGATAAAACTTGACTTACAACGTAACATTGAAATAGACGGAGAAAGTAATAATTGTACGTACACACACATTCATACACAAGGTGTACGCTATATTCTTATACATACATTATATGTACAGAAGAAATATGTCCCTTTATATTCTACACGCTTCTCGCTCGCTTCAAATGCAACGACGTGGAAAATTGAAGGATTTTGTGAAGAACGTACTTTCCTTTCCCTCACTAACCCTGTCTTTGGAACACAAAGCTTTTCGTTTTTCTATTATTGTTGCCTTTGTTTTAAATTGCATTGTTTGTGCCTGTTCTATTTTTATTTTAAATACCGCCCATTCGCGTTCGTCCTTATGTTGATAACAGTTGCGTAGTGTTGCAGGAATGATGATGATGATGCAAGTACTACAAAAGCTATGGAGTACTACTACTTTGCTTTTGAAAATGTTAGACAGGTTATAAGAAGTGTCTTTTGAAACCAAGTCAATATGAGTCGCATCAGTCTGTCTGGATTCTATGATATTTTTTTTCATCGTGTTTTTGTCTGATTATTAGTTTGCAAAAAGAGAAGACAGTTTTGTACTGAGAAAGGGACTGTGACGAACGCCTACTTTGTCTCATTCTCCCTTCCCTTATCTTCCGGCGGATGTATCGTTTTCTAAAATGATTACGTCTGTAGCTTGGAGATATCCATCCCTTCATTATAAGCTGTATTACGCATGAACGTAAACGTATGAAGGCAGATATTGGGCAGATGCAGAATTAACAATATTAAATAGGTAATACACAAAGCAAAACATCGACGGAAGTTTTGTAGGAGTAATTCAATTTGCTATATGGCTATATTGTTGTTATGTGGAACAACTGAAATAAATTTGTCCATATTGCGTGGTTGTGAGTCAAGATTTTCCTTTTTGCGAGAGTATTTCATCTCAGCGTATTTGCACCTAAAATATTGCTTATGGCGAATAGAACTAATGGCGTCGTTGGCATTTCTTTCTCGTTTGTTGAAAAATAAATATTATGATAACGAATTTATGTAAGGAGATTTGTAACGAACGAACCCAAAGTAAATGTTATTAGTGTTCAAAAGGATGATAAGAGTATATTTTCTGTCTTGTCTAACATATTTCAACAGCTAATTCTAGAGTGATTTAAAATAATGAGCCGAAAATTGCACGGAATTTCAGGATATTAGGAATACATTAAAGTAAGTATATATTACACCTACACAAAGAATACATAGTAATTTTGTACTCCATACAAGCGATATGGTAGTATTTTGTTACAACTTCTTAAATTGTAAAGTTTTTGGAGCTGTTATACAATTGCAATAAGAAAGAGTTACATAAATACTAAATGCTTGGTGACTTATCATAACACATTTGTTCGCCAAAATATGACAAAAAACTTAATTGAAAACCTAATTTTTGTAAATTTTTTTTATTAATTTTGGATCTTATATTACACGATTTATTGTTCGTCCATTCATTCCAGTGTAAATACATCGAATAGGTTTGTGAATAAGAATAAATGTCTGCATATAAATGTATTATAAATACTTAAAATTTAATTTTGTCCCAGGCTTTGTCCTTTTAAACAAAAAAACAACACGTACTAAATATAGTTTTGCAGAGTATTTTCAGCCTCACTCATATTAAGGTGTGATCAACAATAATAGGACCACCCCCAAAAATATCAAAAATCATCCTTGCCGACAAGAACATTTTAATGTTGGCTATCATATATGTAC
>JAHZNG010001900.1:0-12865 GCA_027744375.1 Orchesellides sinensis | reverse complement strand
TTATCTGCAATTGTAACTGCTAAGCAAATGGCGCAAATTGAACGGTAAGGATGAAAATTGAAAAAAAATGTAGTTCACTTTCATTAAATATTCTGAAATTCATATTTAAAATCATTTATTCTATCATGCATGTTTTAAATTTATAAAATAGATAAAATCAGATTAAAAATCATGAATTAAACTAAACATGAAATATTTATGCTTACGAGTAGATATGAAATTATGGTAGAATATATAAGCAAAAACAGTTTAATTGTCTATATTATGCTTCGTTTTCGCTCATCAATAATAAAAAGTGTTTTTCTTGAAGGAAGCCGTAAAATACATATTTATTACTTTTTCTCTCAGAAAACGTAAAAAGTGTAACCAACCACCTGTCTGTCTCCTTCCTAAACAGCTTGTCATGTACATTTTTGATACAGCATAAGTCCAATTTGCAATCCTTCATACGCAAAATAACTAAGCTCTGAAGAAATTGTAAAAGCTTTCTTGAGCGCAACAACCAAAAAGCATTTCAATATTTTTACGGATTTTCCAGTTTTTAATATGACACAGTGAGGAATTCATGTCAGCTAGACAGTTAAAAAATTTGATTTGAAATGAATGAATGAAAAAATCCTGATTGAATGCCTACATCACATAATAAAATCTAGCAGGGTAAAACATCTCGGAGATTTTTATGACTTTTTATACAATATTTTATTTCTCAGGGTGACTTGCACATATGCAGAATACCTATAAAATGACAAATATTATAGTAAAGCCACACACATACAATTGAACCTTTGAAACCCAATAAAACTCTGTTGAGGAAGATAACAAAATTTTAATCTTGGATTAAATATTAAGAAAAAGCACTCCTTACCCATTCGTTATGTTGAGATGATTCATAGCATCTTAAATGCAATTTCAAATTGCGACAGTAAATTCCCTAATAATGTCTGCATTATTATTGCAGGCATATTTTATTATTTTCTATTTCATTCGAAATTCTCCCATCTCGTTAATCACGGCTGGAATATATGCATATAAGCATAAAACAAAAGATTTTTATAAAGCACATTATTCCCAGTTAAAGCGACGTCTTTCTTCGAACTTTTTGAAGGAAAGAATGGGAAAGCTAGAATTTATGGTGCCATTATTATTATTATTGCTTTTTAGAGCCATTACGCATATACGGAGCCAAAAAATCTCAGTCAAGCCAACGCACTACTACTCCGCATGCAAACAATGTATGTACATATTAAGTACATTGCAATCAAGAAGCAAGAAGATAGTTAGAGTTGAGATGTCACACGTGAAAATTAATGTTTCGCCACAATCGACATTATCAATTATCCATTCGTGGCAGTTTAAGGTGGAAAAATGGCTCCCACAACGAACTCAATGTGTCCACATGAAAAAACAATTAAATTGTTGTAGACAAACGTGCATAATATACTTACATCAACTTACTACTTAATAATATATATGTAAAATGAATATTTCACGGTTACGTGGGTCTCTTCTCCACACAACAGCATCGTCGTCGTCATCCTGGTCGTTTGTGTTAAATTCAGATTTTAATTCACAATTTTTATAATGGGAGGATGAAGGGAAGAAAAAGGAGAGATTGTCTTAAATTTGATATGACTGCAATTTAATAGTAAAACTACGCCCCTTCTTCATTGGAGTATAATATGGACATATAAATTAATCGATCTCTATCTCACCCTCTCTTGAGCCTGTGAGTGAGGGAGAATAAGAGGAAGGGCCAATTAAAATGTGCAAAAGTAGTCATGTTCTTTATTTTCTTATTCTTTTGATATTACCCATTACCAACATCATCATCATATAGTGCCTATCGTCTTTTTATGAGAACCGTTTGTTCTTTTGGTTGATCTCGTCGATTTATGATTTGAAGATAGCAATTATACTCCATAAACAACTGACCATCATCATCATCAACAGCAACAAAAGAACAGCAGCCAACAAAGTCATGATAATATTATGCTTCTTATTTTCTTTTCAAGATTCACCTCTCAGTATACCAATATACAGCCAAAAAATGAAAATTACCCACGAAGTGGTCCCACGTTAACAATGTATAATCACAGGGAATGGGTAATTATTATTGCAGGGTAAAAAAATTCTTTTTGAATGTTTTTTCCATCGTATCGTCATCTTAGATGATGTATGTATCTGTCCATTACCGAAAAAAAATTTAAAGTACGAAAAATCAAAATATATTGCGCTGCTAAAAAACAAAATGCTGCATGCATGTCGTCTAATAAAAATGGAGACTGTTTTATTTCTCATTCCGAAAATGAGAATAAACTATGCGCGTTGTTACAAAAAGGTAATTTCAATTCGTTTCATGATCTGACGTGTGTGTGTTTGAATGCTCCACGATGTAAAATACATTAAACCATTTAATTATTATTAAGTCATTCAATTTTGATGTGGTTTACATAAAATATTAGAGTTTCATGGCTCGAAATAAAAAAGAGAAACGTGTCATGTAATGGCCCAACTTTTATATTACAATGGCTATAACATAAAAAAGTAGGTGCATACGATAAAATTAAAAACGATATGAAATTTGTGAACACCATCAATTATACTGGACGACGGATTTATTGAGAATTGTCTCAAATAAAGATGTATAATGGATATAATAATTTTCTTCTGAATTGTGACATCAATTTTTATTAAGTGAAGGACAAGAAATGATGTGGGAAGACATTAAATGTTTGTTTTTAAATAAAATTTGTTATGAAACGATCAGATACGGTAGGGCAAGGAATTTTTATAGGGTTTTTAAGGCTTGGTGAAAGTATTGAAATATAGACACTTGTTCATGTACTGCTTGGTGCCCCATGTGGCCTTCCCCGTAGTACGACCATTGCTGTGGAAGGTGAAACCAGGAATGTGTCCAGCATATGAGGATGACATGGATTCACAACAGCGGTACACGTTCGAGTCTGGTTCAGGTTTGCTAAGAAAGCAACAACAACATTTAAATACAATATTTAAAATTGAATTTTCGTAGTTTATCTTGAATTTTGTTTTGGATTCATTTTCTACCATGGGCAAACGTATGGTCCGCGATTTAAGTGATGAGCCCTTGGATCACAGCCATTAGATGGCTCACAACACGGGGGAGGACACGGGCCACAGGAGAATCCACAAGATGCTGCTTCCATACGAATTGAAGGATTTGGTGTTCTGCAAGAGCCACCTCCAAGATCACCACATTCCGCCATGATTTTGCATGGGTCACACGGAAGTTCCTCACATGGTGGCTTCTTCCTTTTTTCAAATATACGCGGAGGAGGACAACAGACCGGGTCACAGCAGCCAATATCTTCACACCCAATAGGGTTGCGACAACAGGTGTCTGGTGGACAGCATTTCACCCATGGGGGCTGAAGGATCGGACAAGGAGCCTATCGAAAGCCAAAAAATTTGTTGGAATTAGTGTCAATTAACTTGTTAATGTTCATTTTCAGTAGAAATGTTTACCTGAGCTACACAAGGGTCTTCAATGATGTCTCTTGTTATCCTACCAAATGTGCCACCGTTCCGCTGGCGAAATGTGGGAATGTGTCCTCCATATCCTGGCAAGTGGTACGGTTCTGGTAAGTAGCCAGGACGTTCTTGGGGACAGCAGTACATGGTTTAATTTTGGGGGTTGGTGAAAGTACAGCGAATTTATATGGATTTAAATGGATGGCCGAATAATGTAAATGGTACTAAATAGTAAATTGGAATTTTCGATAGTCAACAAAAATGGATATCAAGAATCTGATAAGTGCCATCACCAATAATTTAATCATGTAATAAACAACTGGAACTAAATTCAGGTGCATTTTAGTTAATACATTTCCTTGACTACCAAAACTGCTTTTTATCTTGTATTGCCCCGCTGAACAATCGTTGGAACGATCAGTCCAAGACGCATGGTGGCATCCGTCAGTTTTCTCCTTGTCACATCAGACATGGCTATTTACAAATTTCCGTTATACTAAGAAAATGTTTGTAATAGAAAAAGTTTTAATGATGAGCTGTCATTTGGCAATCATTTTCAGACTTCATCTGTGAGAAAGAGATCTCATCTTTAATAACCCTTATTGAAACGTGGCTAAATGATGAATGAATCTCTGTTTTTCCTTTGAAGTTCCCATTCCACAGCTGTTAACTTGTGATGAGTAAAGACAATAACGTCAGCATCATTGCAATTTAATCCCAACACACTCTATTGCGTGAGCATAAATGAAAACGTTTTTCTGCACACCTCTTTTCCTCCCAATTAAACTTACCTTTCAGAATTCGCATTAGAATTTTCATTTCTGAATTTGTTTTTATGAGGGGCCAGCCTATATATTCAACTACTTCAATTTTTTCACACAAGATAGTTTTTTATTCTAGCCGTTCTTGGGACGATATAAAAGGGGTACTACTGTAATTCATGTGATGTCAATCACCATCATCATCAGTGACCACCGAATACAAAATAGCGTGCAAATGAGCACTTTACATGGTATCATCATACGCATGCATAACATAAAAATGAATTATTGTTACTATTACACCTACCATCTCACACATATTTTAAGTTATTGTTTTTTACCACTGTATACCATCCTGGTACTCATTTCTATATGATATGAGCCCTTTGGTGCAATTTAGCTGTCAAAAAATGCTCCTATTTTGTGGAAAACGTGCAATTACAAGTCTTCAGGGAGGGTACACACAAATATTTTATGGTAGCATGAAGGTATTTGTAACTTTGTTGATGAAAAACTATATAGTGTTCTTGTACATATGTAGTATGCAAGCGTATAATAACAAAAGAAACTTATTGCTTGAGGCTTCGTATGTATAAAACAGCCAACTAAACTAATGTAATAATAATAATAACAATGAAAAAGAAAACACAAATTAAATCGCGAAACGAAAAAGGTCTCTCTGAAGAAATTAGTTCAAAATACTTTCGAGTTTATTATAGAAATTCCATCTTTTATTATTGTATCATACACACAATAAAATATAAATTTTTTAGCATGGAAATATTATCTTGATTTCATTTTTGCGTGTAGCAATTGTTTTTCCACAAGTATAATACCCATGCTGGTGGGTTTGAAGTTTTCCGTTGGCAGTTTAATAAGTTAATTAGTGGCTAGCAGGCTATATTATATACACAATAGCCTTTTCTATTTTTTTCTCCTGTCTGTATCAACTTAATATCTTTTTGCCTTCTTCACTTTACTCATCATGATAAGATGGCTACTTCTTCTTCTCCTGTGTGAGAGACAACTCATGCGTCGCTGTCTTAAAAAAGAAAACTGCTTATTGCTTTTTTTCGACTTGTCTCAAACTGCCTCATCCACGCCTGGCTGCCTGCCACCACCACTGACCGACACTGCCACCACAGCCAATCTTCATGGAAGATGACGATGAAGACCATCAAGTGAGTGACATGACAGCAAACAATTGGTATGATAACTAACACCATGCAGAGAAGAAGACCAGAGGATAAAATGTTTTTGAAAACAATTTTAAAACCTTGTTGGTTTTAGTATTGCTTTAAACTAACCTCCCTCTCTATGCAGGGGTGTCATGTTTCTTGATATGAAGGTAATTATTAAAAATGTAATAGACAATCAAAATTCCCACGATAAAATCAAGTTTATACATAATTTTGCTTAGAATCTTACAAATTTGATGCGGATTTGGTAATTCAAAAAATTCTAATGTAAAATAACCGATACAGTTCGCTACTTATCATTCTGTACAAAAGTTAAAGTTCGAATGGAAATGGTCACTATAATATAAAAATATACAAGATTTTCCTTTTTGTTACGTAAAAACAAGTTTTCTCCATGCAATTCGTCTCACAATCATAATCATGAATGATCAGTTCCATTCATTTCAATAATATTTTTCCTTAAAAGTTCATTCATTCCAATCGTCATAAGCTTAGTAGTAACGTTCTCCTTCAGGCTAACCAGGAATAAAGTAAGGTATATAATGAACCAAGGCAATGCTATACCCACAAAATATTTTTGTGGATCTTGCTTACCTTCTCGTTCCTGGACTTAAGGTTTCTGCTTTGGTTTTTTGGTGTTCGACAGGTTAGACGGGCAGCTGGGCTGAGAGAAGGAACAAGAAATTAAAAGGAAGAAAATCAGGAATCAAGTATTTTTTCTGTTTTTGTTACGTTGAGTTCATCTTGTTCTGAATGAACTTGGAATCCCAGTTTCCTTTTTGAGGCATGTGAGATGCCGTTCAAGTGCAAAGTGCACTAGGCAATTGGAATATAGAAAGATGTTATGATATACTCTAGTCTTGGGTATATTATCAGCTCTTTGATGATGATGATGCTGAGAGTTACCACAACAGAGAAAAAATTGGCCAAAACTGGATTCTCAGTCGTCAATATTTACAAATTAGTGGGCACGCTCTCTTCTCTGTCGGACCAGTACCAGAAAAGTGGATATGTCGGCTGGGCAAGGAGAAGTTGACCTAGTTCACCTCACTTTTTTATACAAAAAATATATATAATACAAACATACATTCATACTTACTCACCCTAGTCGTTCTTCTTGTTTTATCTATAAACTTGTAGTTTTACACCGATCTTTTCTAATCAAATACCATAATAACACTAGTCATACATATTCTCAACTGGACTGGTTGGATGGAAATCTTCTCTTGGGGAAAACCTGAATGTTGTAATGACTGGAATTAGAAAGTGAGAGTAAGTTGTAGACTGCACGACCCCAAAATAGTGCGTTATGCTTTTCATTCATAAGCCTGAATGTAAATTGAAAAGGTGTTTTCACTATTTTCATAAAATTCGCGTACGTCGGAATTGGGTGATAATAGGGAAAATAAAATTGCGCTGGTTTAGGATGCTGGAGCTGTGTAATGTAGCTCTATTTGAATGTTATCAATTTAACAATCGTCATTAGTGGCCTATATTACTTCCGACGAAGACTCATCAGTAACCTACCGTATTAATGTGTTGGGTTGGAATGTTAAATTTTATTTTGGTAACACTGAAACCATGCATATCAGTCTATGTGCAAAAATTGTTAATACACAAGTTGTTTTGCCGATTTTTTATATTGTCAAATAAATACTAGCTAGCACATTAAAATGGTTATTTAAGTCAGACATTAAAATAGTTAAACGATATCTTGAGTCGGACATTCACTAGCATGCAGCCATTTAACGATCACTCACTTCTTAGCAAGGACAATGCTACTTACTCATTCATGGTCACCGCATCACATCATACGATTCTAAAAGACGATGACGCTCATTGTTTATAACGTTTTCCATATCTTTCCTTTGAAAAAAAGAAATAAATATGCATATAAAGAGGCGACAAGTACAAAAAACAATATTAATATGGCTAATAGGAATTCAGAAACATGATTCTTTACTTAAAAAGACGACACAAAAATATAATGGCTCATGTACATATATGAAATACTGATGAACTCCGCCAGAATTTCAAGTGAGCTCCAACTTTTACTGCAATGATATAGAGGAACAATAAAAAATAAAGTATTTCTTGTGTATCCTTCGTGGAAATATGTTGCGTTGAGTATGTTTTTGATTATCTGTATATTTTATTCTGAAAAAGGCTTGAGGCTTTGAAATGTTCTTCGGAGCTTTTCATTATTTTACGCAGCTTGGGCTGCTGTTTGTATAAATACTGAGCAAAGGTTGAAAATAGTGCTTAAGGCACAGGTGTATTTTATATTGAGATGAAAAAAGTGATTTTTTTCCAGCTATCCAGACAGTATTAATAATAATGATGGTAATGGTCATCTCTCTTCTGCAGCTTGACCAAAAATTATTGAGCGTTGCTTATTCGGCTTCACCGTCTCATCTTACGCACGAGAGGCGATATGTACAAAAAATTGAAATAACTGAAAATCTCATGTCTGGACGTATTATGTATTATTATATTTGAGTCGCCTTCCATGTGTGTATGTGTGGACTTCAAGAAAGCATCTGAAACCAACAAGATCGCATCAGATCACAAATAGATGAGACGGAAGACGAAGATGGAGCATAATATTTATGGTGAAAATAGTAAGGTTATAATAATGAAGAGGAAGGCAAGGTAAAGTAATATGATGACGTGTGTAAGTAAATACTTACCAGGAAGAAGAAAAGGTAAAAAATGATCTAGGTTAGCATGCAATGAAGAGACGCGTCATCCTTATGAAATCTTTTTTCTTAAAAGGGGTTAAGCCAAAAATCTCGGCATTGCTTAAAATATTTTTTAAACTTGGAGATGAACGAATAAATGAACGGACGGTTGCAGTGCAATGAAAGACGATTCTTACTCATCTGTTATATAATATTATGTATCACAGTCTTAGTTCAATGAAGCTATCCATACGTGTAGTCCAGAGTCCAGCTCAGATTTCCATTTCTCCAGTCGAGTCCATCATGCGCAAGCAAAGGTGAGCAAAGCATAAAAAATGAAAGGGGTCAGAGAGGAACGGAATGAGATAGTATCATCTTTTAAAGTTCCTTTTTTACTTTTACAGAATTTACACCGAAGCCAAAAACCAACTGATAGATGCGCCACCAACCTATGTAAGTACCAAAAGCAAGCTAAGTAAATAATGTATAAAGTCTCATTCAGATTTTTAAACTTTTTGTCTGCTTCATAAACGATTTACGATTGTCTGGCTTTGGAACACAATAAAACATTGGAAACCCTGTTATAAGGTTCACTAAGAAGGGAAATACATGAGAATAGAAAGCTTAAAGATGAAGTGTGTCGAATGCACTTCGTCTTCTTGAATGAGACTTAACCTTAAAAATACACTGCTCTGAATTCATAATATATCGTGGTATCGTTTCGTATCAAGACTTCTTATGTCAAAAACATGTACTTATTGGACATAAATAAAATATGGTAATCTGTGGTATTATATGCGGCCTTCAGCTACTTAACTTGGACATAAAAAATTTAGGTCTTTTGTTTTGTTAGGTTTATAATCACAATTTTAAATTCAATCAACCATGTGCTTCCTCAAGGTCACTGCATTCTTTCTTAGTGTATTTTAAGCAAGTAGGTCATTGAATAGTTATATGACACGCGAACATTTATGAGTAGGTATATGTTATAATATGCATGTGCGAAACACCAGCTGCATTAATGAAGTATAAAGGATATATACGTAAACATTAGCGCATTGTGGAAAAACCTAGTTGTATCCATCACCGTTGTATTTTCTACAATAGTCCTTTTTCTCCTGAAATTGTTCAAATCGTTTGCATTGCTGAAAGCTAATGAAATAGAGAATGCCAAAACCGAGAAAGTACAATTGTGGGTATCATGCGTCAATTACAATTATGTGCATGGTTGTGTTACGAATCAACAAACTTCCTTGAGACTATCAACGTCGGGTTATTTGGATATGACTTGTCTTTAAATAATTTAACAAATAAAGCAGATTGGGCAATAAATGGCACAAGATACAGCTTAACTCCATAGAAGATCCACTCTGTTGTGTACTTGTATTTTAAATGTTATTTCATTCTTGATGCAAAAACGAAATTTAAAAATTAAGTATACTAAACGAGAAATATTTTAATTCAAGAATAAGTTCTTTGTTTCGTACGCGCAATTCGCAACCTATACGTAAATCGGGTACAATATCTGTATCACATCACAAGAATATGTATCATGTCGGCAGAAGATCGAAGTTGAACTCTACGTTGATTTATGGGATTTTTACCGTACGTCAATAACAAGATTTATGACCATCATCAGATGACCGCTGAAACAAAGAGTAACGATGAATTGCGATGCTACATGGTATGAGAGATATCGCGACAAAAAATAAAGGTGTTATAATTATATGCATGTAAACTGACGCAAAGACTGTATCAGACTTGACTTGACAAGCAATCTACATACTACATATATCAAAAACAACTAGTCCTTTTTTTAAAAATGTGTACGAGTGAGATGGTAAGATAAGCACGTGATAAATCCAGGTATAGTCTGAATGGATATGATGCCAAAAGGTGACATGCCCTTGTATTGGTCAGGTAGATTTTTATATACGCAATACACAGTATCAGTTTTACAAATGACTGAATTATATATTAACCGTTTAGATCATAACAAAAAAGTTTGCATCTACGATCTACTTAACTATAAAGGAATGTCTTACGCTATTCAGTCCAAATTTTAATTAATGTTTGTAATTGAGAATTGCACTTAAGAATAATTGTGGACTTAAACTACTGAATGCGAACAATGAATCAAATTAACTTCTCACTTAACATCTCGGGAAAGACCCTATCTAAATACACTACAGCACTATTCTCGTTTCGCTAATTGCAAAATCTATCCTCAAAGTATACCAAAAACCTAAGTTTGTCTATTCTACTAGGACATTTTCTATAAGTATATAGCATATCAGATTAAATTAATTCTAGTCCTTTGCATAAATGCTTAGAGTTCTATACTCTTTCTTAAACTTTTTAAACTCCCCCATCTCACATGCCATAATAGCCTTACTGGGAGGTAAGATAAATGAGAGCTGTTGAGAAAGAAGAAAGAAAGATACACGTCTCCTTTCCTGTCTTAGAGTTTTATCGATTCAATATTTTTACAAACAGCAATACTTCTTCTACCATTGACTTACTTTACTTATACCTACTTGACAATGCATTATGTTATATATTGTTCGTAAAATCATGCTTAGCTCAAATGCATATATATGTATGTACTTTCTTTTTCAACAGGAGTCAGTCTGTTAATAGAGTTTACTGTGTTGGTGGATAAGCATAAAAGTGAGAAAAGCTGCTCAAAAAATGAAAATGAGACTTATTAGCTATTCTTCTACTGTTTGGTGTTTCTGTTGTTCTCGGACCACGAGATCTTTTTTACGTAGGTAGAAAGCAAGCAAAATCCAACTTCGATTTCAATGTACAAAAACGAACAGCAGCAGCATAAGAAGCAACCAACATTAATAATATGAAACTTGAGAAGGAGTGATGAGAATCCTTTTTAATGGACCTTATTGATATTCATTGAAAATGTGTTTTGGTTCATCGTTTAAGAAGCAGCTCTCAAAAAAGTGTATAATAACACAATAACAAGAGAAGTAGGGAATGAGAAATGTATAAAAAATTGTGTTTTATGGCCACTTATCATTGCCCCTTAAAAGGATGCAATCAAGTAATCCCATACACTTCATTCAACTCTCAACAAAAGAATTGGATTAAAGAGGGAGAGAGAGAGGAAAATAATACCTAACATTTTTTATGGAAATTCGTCTTGTTTTGAATTGGATGATGATACGAAATATTATGAGCTTGTATAACAAAAGATACAATTTTTCTGGTGATGATTAACATTTTGTATGGCTATCTTGACGACTTTTTGGTGGATGAAGTTGATGGTAGCTAATGCGGCGGTGTGAAAATATTTACAAGTTGCAAGTGGTAAATACAAAATGGTTTGAGAGAATACAATAAAATAAAAAGTTCCAATTTTTTATTTGTAATTGTGATCTCAATCTGAATCAAATCCAATATCAGAATCTCATATCATATATCTCTCTCCGTTTTTTTCCACAAATGTTCTTACCATCGTTTTAAGATCTTGATACCAGTTGTATCTTTCTTAATCATTACAACTTCTGGCCTATGAATCTCCATCTGCTTCTATCTTATCTTACTTTGATACACATAAATTCAAAATGAAATAAAAATCTTTGTTACTCATATATTTTTTGCAATTAACATAATATTGCAAAACGAATTCTTCTTTTATAAATCCTGATACCTTTAATAAAAACCGTTTCATAAGTAGAGTAGGGAAATAATACAGAGAAAAGAATAAAAATGGTAGTAAAAATACAAGGAATAATAAATTGGTTTGGAGTTGATTAAAATTGATAAGTTGACAGGAATATAGTGATGGCTGAAAATGGCTTAAGGTCCTGTTAATCTTGGTGTGGTGTGTACTCATTTCTACGAAAACCCTTTCAACTTACCACCCATTCCCAATTATTTGTTGTGACTTTTGACATTTTACTCAATTTTATTCTGAACAACAATTGATTCTGATAATGCACTCATGTTCACAGCAAGGCAAAAAGGGTGAATAAAAAACCATACCCTTTACTAATTTAGTTTTTTGATTGATAACTTTTTACCCTTGTTGTGAAGTCAAGTGCCATGTAATTACTGAGCGATTGAAGAAATTCAGCAGTACTGTCAAAGAGTTATAAAAAATTGTTTGCCATCTCTCATTTATGATGGGCAGCCGAAGAAGCAACAGGAGCACCCTTGGGGGTTGCTTTGTAATTCAACAACCACTTTGCTAGCCCATACAGGACACAATTTGCCCTGAAATTGCAAGGAGAAAACAAGAGAAAGAACTGAGTAGGTTTGCATAGGTATTTATATTATGCATACGATGATGATTGCATGACTGTATGTCATGCATTGCAATACCGAAGTCGATGGAGGGATGGGCTTCTCATTTATGATGCTTTTTCCGATTACCATTGTTATTATTCGAAAAATTTACACAGTGAAATGATGAATGACGCTTTGCAATGTTACAGGTATACGGGACAGCAATCTAATTTTTGCTTTTGAAGATAATATGCATGCATGTTATAAAACACATTTAATAGTAGGCACTTGATCAGTAAATGTACTAGAAAAACGGCGTCATAAATACATAATATGTGGAAGAGCCTGCTATACCCATAGAAAATATGAACACTAACGCGATACATGTAAGGTTATAAGCAAACCAGCATATATTTCATCCTTTATGCATGTGTAATAGCAATAAATGAATGTGTATCATCTTTAAATT
>JAHZNG010001899.1:0-15992 GCA_027744375.1 Orchesellides sinensis | reverse complement strand
AACACAGGAGAGCGAGCCAAACACAACTTAATCTTATGTAACAATTTGGGACTTCACCAAAACAGCAAAATATAGAAAGGGGATTATTTACAACTTGTTACATTTATGAAGCAGCAAAAGAGAATCGAATCTGCTTGAAGTAATTACATTGGATGCATATTCTACGAGATGAGTCTCACTGGTGTTTGAACAAATAGAAATTCGGCTATGAACCACAGTTCAAAACTAAGCTAAAAAGTAGTATCAAGCAGGTTCGCCGGGAAGGCTTGCATTTAAAAAGCTTTCTCCAAAATTGCATGAAAACTGTAATTATATTTAGTAACCCACAAGAAGTTTGGATACATTTTTTGACATTTAATGCCGCAAAATTTATGATTGTTTAAAATTACTCATACCATCAATGTTGATTAGGTAGGTTCAAAATAAATTTAAATATTTCCCTCGGATAGTGACCAACATAGTTTGACCTCACCCTGAAACCTTAAAAGTTCAGCGAGTAAAAATAAATGCCATACACGTTCCATCACTGGTTTTTTAAAACATAAACTCATACTAGTATGTATTATATAAATCTGTACTGCGTACTCGTTCCAGTTGACAAATGTTAGTAAGACTGGACAAAGTCAAGTAGGTTTCGTGGTCGATATTAAAGACACAGGGAGGCTAACTGATGAATTGATAAAGGGTACAGACTGTTAAATACAAGGATTTTGGTTTTAATTGAATGTCTCATCGACCGCAGTCATTAAGTTCAACACCTTATACTACAATGTAATTTCAATGAGATGTGTATACAAGATTAATCACGTTAAAATAATTCATTCCATGAAATGGAAAATGAAAAAGGTTCCATTCCATTCCAATACAACCAAGGGAGACTGGTAATTCTCATTTAAAGATTAATCTCGTGTAAAGAGTGCATTTTTTATGGGTGGGAATTAAATAATATTGGTATTTTAAAGAAACGTGTACCTACTTAGGTGAATTTCTCTTGTACAACATAACAAAACAATATTATTAAAATGACAGAAATGATAAATCAGATTAAGTATGTGACAAAGGAAAGCTCTAAAACGTGCAATGCATTTTTGCGCCTTAACAAGGCTGTTGTTTAGCTGCATTGGTTATCTGGTAAAAAGGACATATGTGTACACCTTTTAAATTTTGAGAATGAAAGATATATTACCGTCGTTATTGTCAGAGGTCATTCACGATAGTATGAGTATTACATTGAATACAAAACAATTCAAATTTAGCCAACATCATCAATATTATTTTTATAATTGGCACTAGCAATTAAGCCACGCCCCATTCATAATTATAGCTTATCATGTTAAATGGTTGTGTAACTTTCAGAATGCATCCAATCGCATGCTGAGGTCCCCAAGCCATGAGTCAATTTCAACGGAAATATCCCTACTATCACTATCAAGCCTAGGTCCCCTCGTCCGAATCCCATCCCCAATTCCAGATTCACGACACCGACTCACCGTTCCAGGCTCCAGCGACGCTGGTGGTAAAGGTCAGGAGCTATGGTCTGAAGAAGAAAATGATCTGATAAAGAATTTTGGAGCACTATTCAAATTTCTTGGGTTGCCAAAATCCTTTTCAACATCGGACATCAACTCGTCTCTGCTCCATCCAGAAAATGGGAAGCCACCGCTACGCAAAACAAGCTCAGAGATGGACCTTTCACAGGTTCGATGTAGTGACGTAATTTTTCGAACTCATTTTGGTCCAACATCCCGCAGCTGCTCTACTTGGGTGGCTGTTGGTGACGTCTCGTCAACATCGCAACTACCATCTCCACAAGGCCGCTCCCACCTTGCTCCTAATGGAGGCTCATTCACTCCAGCAGATCTAATACGATCCGTAAACAAAAAGATCAGACAGTTGTACATCAGGAAAAGGCTGCTAGTTGCGTATCGAGCATTGGAAAGGTTAAGTCAGAGTGACTTTGACTTGGAAAAACTACCAGTTGTTGTATCAATGAATTCAATTACATGCCGGAACGACGTTCCAATCCCGATCCCAACAACCGAGCTCGACACACTTAAACTACCAAGTAAGAAAAAACCCAGTAAAGTAGTCTCTTCTTATGATTCTCTTGAGTAATCTTTAAGTCATTCCGACCTACTATAGATATACATACATGTGTCGTACAGTGTCTCTGTACTTACCCAAATATATTTGATAAAATGCGAATGTTTGTTGGTTGCCCTTTGTTTATGGGAATATAAAATATATAAGCCGTATTTGAGAAAAGTGTATATATACATACATAACATACATCATACTACTCAAAAAGCAAGCTCATACATTTTTAAACAAAATACTTGACTGTATAGTTTACACATTGCCTCGTTCCTTCAATTTTTGCCAAGTATTTTTCTATCAATCCTATCACGTCCTATTATGTTTCCATCCTCCGTCAGCAAATAAATTTAAAGATATGGCACACTTATGATAAAATATTAATGAAAAATTTACGCACACACATAATCCAAGAAAATCTCTTTCGGTAAGCATGGGATGTATATATTGGCGTATTTGAGGTGTTCTGTTGGAACTTTAGTAAAACATATATTATACATATATTCATAACCAGGGTGAGTTTACTCGTCGAATTTGATTGCTAAATAGATTCTTACTGTAGATTTTGAGATTTCCTAAAAATACTTATTTTTAGATGAGATGAGTGTAATTACAAGTGTTTGTTTGTGATGGAACACGAGGATTGGGTAATGGCAACCATCACGTTATAATGAAGATCTGAGTTATTTCTTAAGGATAAAGTTATTGGTCATAAAACATGCACGGTTTTATCCATAAATGTTTTCATGTGTTATGTACTACATGTTATCTGGCCAACAATGAAATTAAATCGTAGGACTGAAACTAATATACCCCACCACCCCCGTAAACGTAGTAGGTATATAAAAATTCTTGCAGAAACTTTGTGTAAGGCAGAGGAAGAAAATGCGTAACATATACACGATGATGCACAGTAATTGATGTATTTTCATTTTTCTATGACTCACGCTGATAGAGAGTGCCCAAGGATTTATGGGATCTCTCCTGACATAAAAGCAATTAATAACGGGAGTTACGATCAGATATATACCCGGAGAAATATCTAAGGCGTAATTTTTACAGCAGGGATATAATGAAAATGACATACAGAGGCAGTTGAAGAAGCCCTTGCAAACAATTTACGACTGCTGGCGAACCACCACGATAAGCCTTTGCAGTCAGCAGACTAGAAGGAAAAATATTGCATTGCATGGTTATTTTGTCTGGCAGCACTATACACATATCAGAGAATGCAAACGCGTATTTGTCGATGTGCATTCAATTTCAACCCATTACGAAAAAGATATTTATTGTGGCAAAAGACAGCATATACTGCAATCTGTTCGATGGCAAACACCTTATAATAAATAGAATGTACTTTGGCAATAGTTGGCGATAATGAAGTGAAATGCATTTATATACTGTTAAACTACGTATGTAGGTTGATTGGGATCGCCATGAATAGCTTTGAATCTTTGTCTGTCATACAAAAATATGTTGTAGTAATACTGTTTAGGAAGACTTTTGCCAGAACATGTCAAATATGATTGAATGATTTTCATGCTTTCACAACAATGGCTAGTCGTAGTCTGCATGATATTCGCAGTAATTCAAGGGCGACTTGTTACGGGAATCGGCAAGGCGTAAGAGCAGATGTATGGACTATGGACGTAAGTATGACTGGGAAAGTAAAGCAAGTTTAAGAGGGAAACCCAACGAACATATAGATATGAAGCAAAAACCAAGGAAAGTATTGTTATTATTATTATTTTATAGCCCCTGTTCGGCTCAATTTAAAAAGCTATGGACTTTCATGATTTTAGCTAAAAACCTTTCCAAATTTAAATTGTAATGCAACTCTCCATCCACATCCATTATAATGAATACAAACGTAACATTGTATTTTATGCACTTATTTCCATACATGCATTTACGCATGGTTTACAAAAAAAAACATTGTCCTAAGGTGGCGAATTCCGGACCAAGTAATTATGTCGTTTATGAAACTCTAATTTGAATTCCTGAGAGGCCGTAGTTAATTAAGTCAGCTCCGCTGCAAAAACTATTTGGCAACAAAAACTGTGATGCAGTCTCACATTAATAAAATGCTACATTTTAATTAATTTGAAAACACTTTCAAAGCATTCGACTTTTAGACTCGGCCACTTACGTATGTGAGTAGTAACATTGTATAAAGTCAGGTAATTGAGTAAACCGCATGGGTAGCGTCAAGTCAAACGGAAATGATGCTTTTTTAAAGGTGTAACTCCCATAAACAAAAAGAATGAATGAACTTCTTCAACCGTGCCATAGTTTAAATTCATTTAATCACTATTTGAGTCTCCGTAATAAAATAAATCCGAGCTGGTACGTTTCATTGCATTTTAAATTAAGGAGAAAAGTAAAGAACTGATTGTTAAAATAGTGAAAAGTAATAAATTAATTTATCAGTGTAAAATTTTGTTAAGTACTGAAAGTGTAAGCGCAGCCAACTCATTTTCGTGATGTAAAAGTGGTTTATAATTATAACTACTACCATAACACAATTTATATAATGTTGTAAGCCATCATATATCGAGCGATATTGTGGGTAAGTAAGAAAAAAAGTAATTTAGCAAGCTTTGTCTTGAATATTGCATGCTTTATACAAAATGTATGCAGATGATTCGTTCAGCCACGTGCTTTATCAACTCTAGGCATGCCCAATTTTTTCCCCCTGATTTTCATTAGTCTTATAAACTATTAAATTACCATTACCAGTCACTAGCTAAGCGAATAAAATATATTTGGTGTAGTAATAGGGTATCTCACAGAGAACGAAGTAGTATGTACTTTTATATATGTGCTATACAAGTTTTTACTTTACTTTCACCTTTTGAAATCTAATTCTTGTTCACATTGGTTAATAACTGGGATGGTGCAGTTAAAACAAGGAATAAGCGTTTTTAGACCACTTACTGAAAGGGCATGCAACTTTCCAATGATTTCAAATTCAGTCATTTCAGAATCATTTCTCGTTAAGGTACAGCTGCACCAACCAAAGGCTTCAACATCCAGCCTAAGACTTAGTACTTTGCAATCAGTTTATAGTTTTTATAGAGTGCATTGTTAATACTAGAAACCAAATATGATTAAAATACATTGTAATTGCGAGTCATTTTGTATTTGGAAGTGGTAGAGCTGCATACCATATAAATGTAACATTCTACATGGTTGGTTCATTTGTTTGTTGTGTTATCATTTTTTAACATAACGAATATATTATGAATATTTGATAACTTTTATAGCTAAACCATAGAGGCTACTTAATCATGTCATTTCTAGCTGTAGCTTCTTCACTCACAATTAAAAATGCACCACATTTAACTAGCATACACGTTACTGTAACTAAAAAGCTACACGTTTATATTTTAGTCGTAGACTTGCAATTGCTGAATTTATAAAAAATAAAAAATACACTTATTGACACGCTTCTATTACATCTTAGTATTCTGATCAAACACAGTAGCAGGTTTGCAGTTATATTAGAAATACGAAATCCCTTTATTAACAGTGAACGCATATTTGTTGTATATCGTCAATTATATAAATACAGAATTAAACGTTTCAATTCAGTTGAGGCTAGAAATTCGGCTGAAAAGAAAAGAGCGTATAGCTGTTGGTATAGCTGTACTCAATAAAAAATAGCTACATCAGGTATCTAAACAAAGTTTACATAGTACCATGGAGATAGTAAGATTTGAAATTCCCATAAAAGCAATGTTAATGCCGAAGTTCTCATCCAAATGACGCTAAATGGCCAAATTTAAAACATAAAAGACTAAGATTGTCTTTGTTTATATCCATCTGTCTTATCTTGACAAGGTGATTAACAATAGTTTTAATTTCATCCCCATAATAGATTAGTAATATTTTCAAATTCACTGATCAAACGAATACATATTGCATTCAGTCATTTTAGAAATTATTGTTTTACTTATTATATGAAACAATCGCAAGTTTAAATTATTTACTATACACAANCACTGATCAAACGAATACATATTGCATTCAGTCATTTTAGAAATTATTGTTTTACTTATTATATGAAACAATCGCAAGTTTAAATTATTTACTATACACAACAAAGCGCGTATCGCATAATCAGCATCTAAATAATTTTTAAAATACAAGTAAAAACCAGTCATAACCATACAAAACTCCACTGAATGACTTATTAAATATTTATTTATAACGTTGACTGCATTATCAAGGATGAGTCTGTGGATTGTGTAATTATTTTAGGTAAGGGGCCATACAAATATTAGGTTATCAAATTTTGGCGAATTTTTGTCCCCCCCACCCACCTTGTTTTCACTTTAACATTACGTATATTACATTTGATTAACATTAGACGTCAGCATTGGCTGGACCCCCACCCACCTACCATGTTAACGTAATATGTGTATGGCCCCTTAAACTAAAAACACCACTCTTGATTCCATCTTCCCATCCCTGACCATTATACATAGGAATATATTATAATAATACAAATCCATAGATTCACATTAATTAAACGAAATAAAAAACCTTCGGAACTTTATAGAAGAATAAACAAAAATGTAAACAAGGTGACGTAACGTATCTACCACCGAGGGTCCTGGAGGAAAGCCAGTGGAAAAATAAATGTTAAAACCGAAACAATTTTATTTAGACTTGAAATTCCTCATTTGTGGTAATTTGGCAATGTTAACGTGTGTAGTTACTACACAGTATACCCCAAATTACCTATATCTAAAAACACAACGCAACGAGGGTATTTTTATGTAAAACAGAATACTAGGTTATAATAATAATAATATAAAATGTACACTGTAAAAACAATTTATGAAGTGGTAAAACATAATATCGTCATCGTATGCATACACCAGCATTTATATAAGATTAAGATCAGCATATAGCCAAAATATATGTATGTTATGTAAAATGTTAATGATCTCACTTAATATTGTAAGAACAAGCGAAAACCATGGACTCGTTACCATTAACTATTATTATTATCATTGTTATTATTATGGTCATGCATCTATGTATGAGAATGTATTATGTACTATTGAAAAAAAGTGTAAACTTAAACTTGATGTTGAAAAAATATATAAGTAAATAAATCACTTCTACAAGTTTAATATATGTTGTTGATGTGTTTTTACAAAATATGAGTGAATTCTTGTGACAATTATCAATTTTCATTCTAAAAGTTTCACCAAATTCTCAGGTATAATGTAATAGCATTGATGCACGGAAGGCGTTTACTCGTCCATAAGCCAGCAATTAAATGAGTAATAAACATGCCAAATTTGCGTTGGGCCATGGTTATGAGCAAAGTATGTCAGATGACCTGTTCCCTCTGCCCTTCAAGTATTTTCCAAGCATGCCTGAAAAACATTATGAACTTTTTTATCTGAAAAGTATTGATTAAGTTTTTTTTGTAAAACGTAAAATGAGCCATCATGTACACAGAAAGCATTCACAAGTGCCTCATAAATCGCAACATACACAAGACTTATTATCGGCTAGAGAGGAATACACGAGTGATTTCTTGACAACACAAGCTAGTTTGAATTATTGATGTGATGTCAGACTGTAACTGACACATAGCTCATAAGCTTACACCAACAGCAGCAGAGTTTCATATTCCATCTTATTCCCCTTGGGGAAAAACAAACATTTCCAGTGACATAATTCTATTGCTAGAAAACGTATTAAAGAAATCTTAACTTCAAGTCATTTTAACGAGTTTATGGCGACTGAAAAGTTTGTTAGTTAATACTTGTAAAAACATACATCACAATGTAATCCTATCTACAAACGAACACGGTAGAAGAAGTAGTAGTTTATGCTCCACTTTGGAGTGAAAGTAAAAGGCCCTACATACCTACATAAACTTGTAATGTACAGCATCAGTAGTGGAGAGAGAGAGAGAGAGAGTGAGAGAGAGAAAACTCTGAATGGAAACAAAGCGGATTGGGTTCGCTGCGTAGAAACCAACCAAACTGCAATCACCATTTCGAGTTTCAGTGAAGTTGCAGAAAAGTGGGGTTGTGTTAACATAAGGAACAGCAGCTGCCAGCTAAAGATTCTAAGAAACAAAGTTTTTGAAAGGTTATACAAGAAGATCGCAATGGTGGGGATGTGATGAATGAGACCTTCTCAATGGCACTAGTTTACAGCCAATTTACTGAAATGACCATACTGTTTCTCACTTTCTTGAAAGAAGTCACCAAACTAAACTACCATTGCCTTTAGTTTAGCTCAAGCATACTGCCAAGACTACCAAACCAATACTTTAGTGAGTGTTTTCGTTTGATGTATAGAACTTCAAGAGAGAGAAACACTTTTAACTAGCTTCAATACTAATTTAGCCCACCATGCCGAGATACCAAGGGGAAAAGCAGAACCTTGGGAACCCAAACCTTACAAACATGAACCAATATCTTGAGGAGTTTATGTACACCTAACTTTTACATCAGTGATGGAGCTTATTACTGACTGTTTTCTGGAAAGAGATGGAACAACAAATCAAACAACTATCATGCATTCACATATTACACACTAGAAGTCCATTTACTTTGGAAGAAATGTTAAGGGGTGAAAAAGGTAGTAACTGACAACTTGACAATGATTCAAGGTATCCTCTCTAGTTACTCACAAATAAAACTGGCTAATATAGCCTGTCTTGAGGTTGTCAGTAACCAGCTATTGATTGCATAAGTACTAACTAAGTCATTTAGTTATTTGAATTGGTTTTTGACCATGTGTAAAAAGCTCTTTACTCAAGGAATTGGTGAAAGCCGGAAGCATATATACAGTTAAAAATACTTGCAAGTTATATATCGCTTACACTTACGCAATAAAGTGTACACAGCACACAAAACAATGCGTAAATTTAGAACATTTTGTACGTGAGACATGTGAACCGAATGTGTTCTAACATTTCAAAACACTTGAGTAGATTCTCTTATATTCACTCATTCTCTCTCTCTCTATCTGCGTAACACAACAGGGGGAAAGCACGTAACATTTTTTGTGGTGAAGCTTCCCAGTAGTAAGCAGTACCAAAGTAGCATTGGGAGCAGTGATGAATCGACATTGTCACGGGCGACCCTGTGTAATTTCCGGTGATCATCTTGGAACTCAGTAAAAATACCAAGTTGCGAAGGGTCACTAGAAATCCTAAAAAGAATTCAATGTTGTTGGGTCTGCTGCTTCCTGGCACAGGCTTAATAGTCTGTGAATAAAACTACTATTGTACTTTCCAGTAATGCGCTTCCTTCCTCACTTTTTAACTGCTACTACTTCTCAACATACTACTTTCTCCACTGTTTTACTCTTACTAGGTTTTTATTATGCCTGTTTATCATATAGTAAGGGATGTTGTGTTGCTTTATTAATGTATGTGTGTCAGTCAAGCACTCATTACGCTAGCTCCTAGCCAGTCAATCCATTAGTCGATTGAGATTACGATTGGCATTAATGTGAGTGCGTACTATTACTATTACTAAGCATTGCGGGTGGTTAAACAGTATATTGCTTGGTTATCGATTATTTAGCCAAATGAAAACCTGAGGAGAAGAAATCAGAACTTAGGTAATCTTATTTGAAATACGTTGGTAAGCTAAAATCGTTGAAAAACCCTAAGATTTGATTTATAGGAGTATCTTACACTTTCTTTGTATGTGTTGTTTGCAAACTTTAATGCACATCATTTAGCTGAGGTGCAGCTGTATTAGGATTCTGCTTCTGGTCTGTCATTGACGCCGTTACCGTTGCTGTATATCGTTGCCAGCCGTTTTCGAAAAAGGACGTGGCTCACGTACATCCAAAAAACCGCTTAAGGTATTTATAAAATTCCAACGACATACGACTAATACCTAAACCCCAGTCACGAAGCCCAAACACCTGGAAACCATTTTGGCCTTCACTATTTGTGTTACAGCGAGGCCAAAATGGTTTCCAGGTGATTGGGCTCAGTGACTGAGCTTTATGTAGAGTTTGCTAATCATGTCGGTAAGTTTGCTTGGCTTCTATAGTTTACAATCAACTAGTTCAACATACGTATTTATAGTTTGCGGGTACATAGCTGGTATAATGTACAGTTTCTTTAATATAATAAATTGACTAGGCTTTTAGCTTGTAGATTGATGAGAGTCCATCAAATCAAATTACATGTAATCCCTTCTTTAATTTTTCTGCATATTTTTCATTTTTTGTTGTAGTAGTATTTTATTAGTAAGTGTAGTAGTTATAAAGCCAATCGATTCGATATATGCTTCTCTATAATTATACGAGGTTGTCTACTAAATCACAAGCATTTAATGTAGTAAAGGTTTGTCGTAAGCAGGTTTGTATTTTCTTGTTCTTGTTCTTTTAGATAGAAACATGTAGTGAATTATACTAAAGAAGTATTACGGATTAATTATGGCAGAGAAAGTACTTTAGAGTCTGGAATGCTTCAGATTTACTTTTAAAAATCACATAAAGAATTACATAACGCTTTTAGGATTACAAATGCAAATGGGCTCAAGTCTATACGCGTTTGAATAAAATGAAACAAAGTGTTTTCTGGCTCAGCAGTGATTGTCGAGGAGTTCACACTACTGCAGAGTTGAGTTTTGTCAAGCATTATAAGCTCTAACTGTAATAAACCGATGTAGATGAGCTATAAGTGAGTTGTGTACCTACATTTTACAGCAAATGGATCCTCTCCCCAAATGTTATAGAGAGTAAGACCTCAATTCGGAAGTGTCGGTTAGATATAGAAAATGAACTCGACCATTATTTTCAAACTGAAATTCAAATGAATTTATCTAATTCATCAAATGCCGAAAAGGACCGTATTTAAAACAAGTTATGTTTCAGTATACATATTATTTGTACTTACTATAATTTATAAGGCATGATATAAATTAAATAATTAGTGGGATCTTTCCAGAGTATGCTGTTTCACCTTCAAAATTTTTAATAAAATTCATTTCTGGTAATTTTTACATCTGGTAAAAGTTTATAAATATGATTTAATCAGGAAGCCGAAAACCTATCCAGAGTGAGTTTATAAATGCAAAAGCACATTTCAGATTGAGCTAAATACATACATTAAACGATAATATTAACACTGTGGACAGCTTTTAGCTCAAGATTTTCATCTCTGTTTTCTTTTTTATACAACATCCGTTTAGCCCTGAGGTATCCAGTTGATAGGTTGGTGATACATACCGAGATGAAAGCTGTAAGAGTAGTACTTTCTAATAACGTTACAGGTTGTACCAAGGGCTTTTGACAACCGAAAGAAGTAGGTTTTCAGTTAAGATAATTTGCAAATCCTGGAAGACATTAGAATAATGGGCAGCGGAAAAGACCTTGTGTAGTTGAGTGGGAATTGAACTAATGGTAGGATGTTTTATTCATGAACATCAGTGAATACATTCACATGTAGTTTCACGCTGAATCTTGCAAAGTTATCCCTAACAGTATTACCTAGTATTTACGAAAGTCTTCTTGTATATCTGGCAATGTATACATAAGAGCAAATTTAAAATTATGGTATTATCAGACATGAGGTTTGTTGGCTAATGGACATGAGCAATGAAGCGTGGACAGAAGAATTGTACAGAACAACCTGAGGACTACGTCATAAAATATAGATGCTAAGGTATACTAATACTGGAGCATGCTATGAACGCATGTATTGCCAAATGATTTTTACAGAATCGATTTAAAATCATTTTATTAGTAAACTACACATAAAACCATTTATAGTCTGGAATTATTTGTCAGCGAATGTTTGGTATAAGACGCTTTTAGCTTTATGGGCATTGGGCATATTGCCTAATTGTCGTAAAACGGGAGCAAAAGTAAAACAAGGAGACGGTTGCAGTTTTAATAGGCATCCCAGCAAAAACGCAGAACGCTAGTTTTGATGACAGAAACAATAAATATGATTTACATTACTGGGAGAGCAATTGTTTGGTTTCTGATTGTAATCTTCTGCTCTTGAAAGAATTGGTATGACTAGGGATGGCCTTCAAACACAAGAGTTTGCCTCAAGATTACAGCAAACAGAATGATAAAGTTGCATCCCATTTTACGTGCACTTTGGTGACATTTTCGTGTTACTGTGAGTATTAAAGTGCTCAGTATTATCAAGGGCCATAAGACGTCGTGTGTGTAACTACCAGTATTGTTTTTTGCAGACTTGAAAGTTAATGTACCACTGCATTCACATTCTGTAAGAATATTATTATCGCTTTTTTGTATTTATAAGGCTAAGACAATGCATTATTATATTCGAGGGAAATATTAATGCTAAGTAACATGGATAGCAAATCTTTTTGGCATTTACCCAGAGTCATGGAAATGGGGAAAGTAGTAACACACCGAATTCCTCGTGTTTGGAGTGAAAGGGGAAAAAAAGTTGAGGACTTTTCAGATGAAAAACATAAATCCACAGGGCAATAAAAGAAACAACCTTTGTTGTAAGATTCCTTAGGACCAGAAAAAAGGAAATCGCAACCATCATCTGTCTCCCCTGCTCTGAGTTTTGTCCTTTTATTTCAGACGAAAGCGTTCAAGGGGAAGTGGGCCGCTCCGTCGAATATTGTTTTTCAGTGGGATTTTTTGGTAGAAGTAAAGTGGAGCTGCTGTGACGGGGAATGTTCCAAGGCACATAGCTATAAATGATAAAAGATAGAGTGAAAGGACAGTGATAGCTTGTTGTCGGTTTTTTATACGAAGGTCCCAGCTTAGAAACTCGGTTGAACTGCCATGGGGTCGTGTTTTACTGTCCTGGCTCAATTCACGGGTTTTGAATTTTAAGTGAATTAATTTTTACCTTGAACTTCAGCCACAACTTTCTTTTGGAAATTCAAAGCTGTTAAATGAAACTTGAAATCTGGTCTGTTTCTTGGTGGGGTTGAAAGCAGCAATCAAAGAGGTATGTATATTATGTATATTGCGAAAATAGTTGGAACGGGAACGAAAACGACAACCTTCTGGGTTATGTTCAATATAATGTCACACAAAATTTCAATCTGATGGAATTTGCTATAAAAGATGCCTACAAAATAAAAGGTTAATGTTTACCTAATACGTTTTACAGGATATACAATAAAACAAATGTGATGTAACAAGTAACGATGTATAGATACCAAGGTTTTCCTAGGAATTTCCCTGTTGACCTTTGACTTCTGCTCTCTGGCCTTTACATACTCCCAGCAGGGGGTAATTATGCATACTTTTGAACAGTAATGGCAAGGTGTCTAAAAACCAAAGTGGTTTTTACCGGGGGAAAAGCACAAAAGGGTAGCTGGGAAAAAGTACCAGTCCGTCCAAAAGTGTCCGAAATTCTAAAACTATAGAGGCAATGTGCAAAAATCATTGAAAATAATGATATAAAGTGCTTTGTATTTGCAATTTGGTCAAATCTATTGAAATGCCACATTATTGCAAAGCAAACTACTTAATGAATAGTCTTATTATAATATCAATTGTAATTGGTGGTAGATTTCAACTAAGTGTATAAAGTTAACTGAGTTTTGGACCTAATGCATATTTGTTTAATTGTATGCATGTGTAATACGACAAAGTGGAACTTAATTGTGCATTGTTTCTTTAAATAATTTTTGAAAGCAGCAAGGCTATTTTGTAGGGTTTAGCTTGGAAGAATTCAATCCTCTATATTATACGTTATAACCATGTTATTTCGGCTTTAGGGCATTTTTGGACATTTTCCCAGTGGGCTGAAAAAAAGAAGTGGGAAATCGGCCATTACTGCTTTTGAAAGTTACACGAATCAAAGTCAGTATGATTTTCATTGAGAAACTCAAATTTAAAACAAGGGTTCGCCGTAATCGCTATATGATAAATTGGCAACGCAACGGTAAGACTCCACCACGCCAACTAAATTAATTTTCGATTGCAAATCACATAAAAAATATACATAAAATTGCTCTTCAAACATAAAGTTCTCATCGAAAACATAGACATTTTATAACGACAAAATCATCAAGATAATTCCCAATTGACATAGTAAACGTAGAATTTCACCCAAGTAGACAAATATTGAATCCGGATTTGATTTCAGAGACAAACTAGTATCACGTAAATTCTTTGCTTCAATCCGCCATAAAACCATTTAACAAATAGCTCTCCCAACAGATTATTTGCATGACAGTTGTATTTAAACCTTCTGATTTATCAACGGATGTCAACAAGGTAAAGTCTATTTTAAACGTTTTAAAGGATAAGTTTCAATGTAGCAGATCTAATTTCCTGAAACAACATTGATTGCGGCTTGACTGGAGGGTAGCTGGTGAAAAGAAGAGACGACAGATTTCGGCACCAAACTCTTATCCTATGTGTGTAATGTTCCTTTTTCGGCTCATTTTTGTGTAAAGGCCAAAGCTTACTGTGAGCTTTTGTGTAGAACATTGAATGAAAGTCTAGCTTGACAAAATATAGATTCCAAGTGGAACACTGGGAGCCGTGTAGCCTTCACGTCTGAAATTGTCATTATGTTCAAGTCTTCTGTAATTGACCAAATTTGGGATGCATAACCTATTGTAATCATTTCCCATTTTACTACAAGCTCACACGCTCCTATCGGGCTAACCTTTCTCCTTAGATTTAACTTTTTTTCATGAAAGAAGAGTTTCCATTATACACAGCATCATACATGTCATGACTCCCATTACTGTGTGAGTTTGATATAGAAACAGAAGCAGAAGTACATAGGGAATGAGTTTTTGTGAATACTGTGTGCTTTCAACTCAGCTCCAGTGTAAAGCACGAGTAGGAAAATTTATCGGTTTCAGCTTAACGTAAATTGAAGATGGAGATCAAACCATGGATAGGAGCAGTTGTCTCACGATCAGGTTTCTCTGTAGGCTTTCACCCATTGTAAAGGATATTATTGGGAGACTTATATTGGAACATACTTGGGTAATGTATGTACACCTCATAAAGTTCTTTTCTCATTTACACTTAAGCCATGGAACGCAAAATAGGAATTTCAGAAATGCTGACATGGCTGACTTTAAATGACAAACTGGCACACACAGCAACATCGAATATCCCAATTTGTTATGGTGCATCCGCCATGCATGTATATTAGTATACTATCATAAGTGTACATTTGTGTAAAATTGTTTTAAAAAAAGGGATCATATCAAACTCCGCTTATACATTGTTGGCTTGCACGTCCTCAGTACGAAAGCACGATCAGTGAGGGTCATGAAAAAAATGTTGATTTTTTTTCGATTTAATTGCAGAAGCAATTTTCTTTGCTACAGTTGCCTAAATATATTTTTGCATACTATCAAATCCTCATCTGTTGCAATCTATTTCTTATTTCACCTATTGTGTTTACTAACTCCAAATATTTAGTCCAAGTGTATATCCTTGTTAGACAATGTGAACAAAACAAACACACATTTGCTGCTAACTAAGTTACAAATTGTGGCATTTCCTTTCGGTTTACTGCTTTCTCTTATGTTTGGTAAATAGCATTTGAGTAAAGTTTCAAATTTTAATAGTCTTCTTGAAAATAAGACAAGAACAATCCAACAAAACATTATTTGGAAAGTAATGTCTACAGAATTAAAATTCCCATCTACCACTTCTCTTACACATGCACTTGCAATATATAATTTAATACATGATTTACGATACATTCTCTAGAACTTGGACCGTCATCCATTTAAATTTCCCTTTATTACACAAAGAATATTCTAGACAAATATGCAATCCGAGATGATCGCAAAATCCCAAGTTCACTTGAAATAAACCCGCAATGCAGAATGTAAAGAACTTGCGATTGTTGAGAAAATTAGGCTGTCTGCCTTATCCTATTTGTTATTTTGAAATTCTGTTACCATTTTCGGATC
>JAHZNG010001898.1:0-10588 GCA_027744375.1 Orchesellides sinensis | reverse complement strand
AACTCTGCAGCAGAAAGTGGGTCAAAACCTAATCCGTGACAAAGTAAGAGCATGCAATTCAGATGTATATTACATACGTAAGAGTTATAGTATTCATGCATATAATGCATTTAGCGCAGCAGTAAAGCGTATGAACGTACGCAGACGACGATGACGATCCTTATTATTCAAGTACTGAAAAAAACAACATGGATATGTACGCCAGAACTCCGCTCCGTCATGTTAAAGAGGGGCCCATGCCCATATTATTAGGTGTGCAACACCTACTCACAATCCATCACCACCAAACTTGCAAATTACCATATGCCGTGCGTACACATGGCAAGTATCAAGAGTGCCGCAACTCTTGTATTGAGTTTCCTTGTAAAACTTTATTATCCATTCCAAAATACATTCGGATTATTAAAAAATATATCATACCGGGTAAAGCGAAGAATCAGTTCCACATTATGCAATGCAAACAATGAAATGTGACCTGAACCACAAGTTTAGGGTAAATTTTTATTCTTTAAGTTTTAATACCAATCTTTTAATGCTACCGAAACGCTTATTCAAGACTTCAAAGGCATACCAATTGTCATTGTCACCCTTTTCAGCCAACAAACTATTCTTTGGATACACAAATACATTTTGCATGCATGCTAAGCCCACTACTGTAAAGAGTGTTATTAATTTACAGCTCAGCTCGAGGATCCACTTCGTACACTTTCATTTTCGGTGACGTGATATGACTCCTGCATGGAGCGTGGACAATAATAACAACAACGAATATAATGTTCAAATTTTAACAACTGACGTAATGTACACTAGGGAATGGCTTTACCAAATCCAAAATATGTGGAACAAGAAAACGCAAATATCTCCAGACACGATTTTTATTGGCCAAGTTCGATCTACTTTTGGTGTAATACATAACATGTGTATACTGTAAGCTCAATCTCGGCTCACTATACTGACGGAAATGGAAACTTGTGTACTTTTTCTGAAGGCTGTCCTGATTAAGTTTCAATCACCCCGTGTAGCTACAGCCGTGAAACCTAAAATAATCTCATCATCATCACCCAGAAAACCTAATATCACGTCTTTATACAACCTTAATACTTGTCGTATTCAAATCCTAATCTCTCTTCAACACAAGTTTATTATACAAATTTTTAATCCAGTGACATTACTGACCCTGATATGTTATTTTATCATTATTATTGTATCGTCACGATTGTATGTTTTGAAGATTCGTGATTTTTGAGTCATGGAATACGTATGCATGCATTAAGAGATTCATACAGTACACCATGTTTCGATTGGCTTTGATATGGCTGTTATGTTTATTTTACGTGATATGCTTTTAAAATGAGATACCGGTCCCGACTTAAATTTACAGAGGACCCAGAATTGGAAACTGGGTGAATCATGCAATGGTTTTGTAAAAATACGTTTCCTTTGAATTCAGAGCGGCACATGTGGTTTTATATATATTATACATAATGTATTGTAATCAACAAACGTGAACATGAACTACACAACCAGCAGCAACTATCAATAGCGTTTAAACTTATCTCTCATGCTTTTTATCTCCAGTTTTTTTGCTCAAGCACACAAGTATTAAATATTATGTACATACGTGCAATATAACTGATATGCAGAAATGTACATTAGAGTTCCAAACCAAACTATTCAACGACCGAGTCACTGTGTCCCACATTAGCCTAAATTGAGATCAGTAAAACATTGACCGCAACCCTAGAGAAAGAAGTTCATGCGGTGATATATGCCAAGTGTATTATGGATCTGCATAGCTGCAGACTTTGTATCTATCAAATGTATACATTCCTACATGATACCAAATTATATCTTTTCTGTTCTCCATGCATTTATCTTGGGAAGGCTCAGAGTTCTGCCAAAATGATAAGTTACAAACAATATGATAAACATGAGATTTGAATGGTGAATACCTAGTTCCACATACCTATTCACAGGAAAAACTTTTAGCCGAAAACTTGTGAAATCAGGACAAACTCGTATTTTCACCCATATATTTTCTCCTACAGCAGCCACGGTTTTACTTAAGCAACATTTCCTTTCAATCAGGAAATCGTTCTTCTGGTTTATACAGAGTTGGTATGCTTTGATATACCTTAAGTTTATGTTATACGTAACTTCTACTATCCACTATAAATGTTAGATCATGACATGTCAAAGAACTTCCAAGATGAGTGATGGGAAACGCTGATAAGTAATGACAGCTTCTGTACGTTCCATATACTTTCTTTCAACCTACGCTATGTCCAAAAAGAGATTTTCAAGATAAGTTATGGTGCCTTCGCTTGGCAAAAGACTAGATTGTACAACATATAGACATTCATACATACGTATAGAATGAAATAATACGTTTACACACACGTTACTGAGAAAGCATACTAAACTATAAACGTAAAGTTTAGAAACTACCAATTTTTGTAATATTTAGGTTAATACTGTTCTTGGGGTTGTCTTTTACTAAAAGCATGGTTAAAATGTAGGCATTCCGTATCAGATTTCGTAAAAAAAAGTACCACAAGCTTCAAAATAAAAGTAAAACATGCATCCATCCAGTCATACCAAAAAGTGAAACCAGGCTAGCGTCATTCAGCACAATAAACTTTTTTCAGGCCACTCATAAAACCCCGAACTTTCGGTTTCATTTTCGTTTCAACCTCAACCCAGCCTATATCCACCCCGCTATATTGATTCCCCTAGTCACCACATACACAGGTAAAACAAGTAATGTGAAGGTAGCCATATTATTTCCTCATTCTTTTTCATAAATATATATGAAATGATTGTAGAATGAGTATTCTATAATTCAGACTGTGAAATAGGTCGGATAAGGTATGTAGAGTTGCAAATAAATCGAAAACAACGTACCACCTACCCTCTGCATATTATGATTGGTGCACTGTATGCCACGGAGAATTGAGAAGGGGATAATAGTTTCAATGACGAGTATAAAAGAAAGTTGTCCTTTTCAATATGAATATAACTCTCCAGGAAATTGCAATTCCTTTCATTACCGCCACCACAACTTGATCAATAGGCCTATACTGGAAAAACCAGAGCTTAATTGTGTACAACTATTATAGCTCACAGATGGTTCAGTGCTTTGTCAAATAATGGCTCTGTCAGTTCAAAACAGTTACTAAAAGAAACTAGAATTTCCTTCTTCTTACAGTTCTCTTTATTTAATTCTCTTTACTTTTACTTTTATTCTTTCAATTTTTCCTTTCTCCGGGCTCCATTTACTCTTTGTCACATTTCGTAAGTCATTCAAACTTTTTCCCTTGCGGAACTGCACGTTTCTTCTTCAAATTTGTTGTACCAAGAATAGAACAAATGAATACGTATAATAATGCTTGTAATGCTATTCTGTCCTTCTGGAATCTGTGCCGGTCAATAGCTTTTCACCCCATTAAAATTCTTACTACAAATATGTGTCAAAGCCCTTATAGTACCTAAACTTACTGTATGTACAACACGTGCATATACTTTGATGTTTGACCTTTCCTAATACTTGAGTGATGTAGGTGGGCGCAATAAAGTAAGTCGGATTTTAAACCCCTTTTCTGGGTCACTATTTTTACCTAATTTCAATGTTATAATTACTTACTTCATTACACTTACAATCAGCTTAAAGAAGGGTAGCATTCTACAATGGTCGATAATAGCACACTAGAAAAATCATACATGCATGCATTACAAAAGTACAAGTTGATGAATTCAGGTTGATACATACAGACAGAAACTTTTCCATTTCTGTGCAATGTCATAACTGCTTGAGCAGTTGCTGAAGCCATATTAAGGGGTTTCCAACACTTTCTGAATCATATGCAAGGAACCAAACCGAAAGTTCCAGCAAAACTTTATTCCTGTGATGCTAAGGTTGTTACCCGCATGACCTACTAACTCCGTGTACATACTTGTACGTACCACAACTAGTTATGTGTAACCAAATAAAATACAGAAGCAGTAGCTTTCCTGTTATGTTAGTAGGATGTTGTGACATGATACGTTCCCTTTTCAATCATCAGATGGATAGTTACATGCATGCGTAATAATAAGGGCAGCACTATTGACTTTTCCAGGAATATCAAGTATCAATATGCACATACATATAGGTAGCTAAGAATACATACAATTTTCATGCTTATATTTTTTATCCGTAATCTAAACCTAAACTGTATTCGGTGCACCTTATTTCTGCAGGATTATGATGGATATTACAAAAGATTCATTTATGGAATATCAAGTATCAATATGCACATACATTTAGGTAGCTAAGAATACATACAATTTTCATGCTTATATTTTTTATCCGTAATCTAAACCTAAACTGTATTCGGTGCACCTTATTTCTGCAGGATTATGATGGATATTACAAAAGATTTATTTAACTTGAATCTTTTAAGTACAACATTTGTATACTTCAACAAATAGTACTTATTAGGTATTTTGAATTACCGTTTAGATAAACGGTAATTCAAGATGACAAGTATCTTTGCGTAGTAAGTTTCGTTGTCGTTTCCTTATTTACTTAATAAACTTTTTTTAACCTGAAACAGGTCATAGTAAAATATACAACTGACCGGGGAAGCATGTTATATTGTATGATGCTTATAATTAGGTGTCACGATGATTTAGTAGGAGGCAATATATACAACCGACCGGGGAAGCATGTTATATTGTATGATGCTTATAATTAGGTGTCCTGATGATTTAGTAGGAGGCAACAGGAAAAGCAATAAACTTAATTTGCAGCAAGTGGGCTCATTTTTTGTTTACTGTGACAATATAAGCAGCAGTTAGATGATGAAAATAAAGAGGAATATGCTCGAATTTCTTTGTTTATTGTGCTTGGGAGCCTTGTATACATAACTTTTAAGCATTTATACATGTAAATGTATTGTATTAGCAAACAAATGTAGACTTTAATATACACAAGTACATCCTTAGAAACACTTAGGCTGACGTTTAATGATAATGACTGGAAGAAGATTTACAGCACGAGGTGAGAACTGCCGTTACATAAGCTATTTCTAAACGTTTGCTTAAAGTAGATCCCTTCTTCCTTGTTATTTTTGTTTGTGGGGATTTAGGTACATTGTACACATGGTATATCAAATGGCCTACTTTTACCTTATATGCATACATGCAAGCTACTTCAACTCCCTTTGTGACTTCCACACTGCCGGAGTATACCGCATTTCAAATACGTCATTCTTATGAACATACTACACATGCCCCTCGAAATCTGTCTCACTACTACAACTGATCTAATTCATGATAGAATCATCTGGGAAAAGTTAATTATTCCAATTTGGGTTACATATCCAACCTCACCTCTGTGGCCTCGGGTGTGGTCACATGTGTTGAATTCACATCCAGGGAGAATAAACAACCTCATTAGGAGATAAGGTAAATAGAATTGAATTGGATCTGGGTGATTGAACTTACATGTACAGCCACATAGCTATAACCGGATATGGAGCTGTGAACTAAACGTGGACTATGATGAAAGGAAATTGATTGACAACAATCAAATAGTGTATTAGTACAAACAATATTATGATTTCTATCATGATTACATAAACATTTCAGTGGTTTTCATATCCACAAATCTGTGTTACTATAAGTTGGATTATCTGAAAATGACATATTTGACAGGGTGTCAAATGTTGCCTAAAATTGACCTAGTTTCAGGTTGGTTTACGTATGCATCTTGGTTCCTAATACTACTTCCTAGACACTTGTTTGCTAACTTATTTTGCAAAGTTTACCTGTCAGCTGCCGAGGTGTATTTTACAACTTGTACAATTCGTATATCCGAAGAGTCGCAAACGCTTCTGAACTTAAAAAAATTATTTACATCAATTTAAAGAAATTCTACATGGAATATTTTTATAGAAGAGCACATTCTCACAGAAATAAAGTACATAATTTAAGTCGAAATCAAAATTTTCCATGCGTCGCAATAAATGTTACTGAAGGGAAGGAGAAGATAAAGGGGCTGAGAAGTAGAGAGATTGATAAAAGGTAAAGCCTATATTTGTCATGAAAGCCAGATGAACACAATTTGGCCATTTATTAATGTAAACAACAGTTAAGGCGACGTTTATAAGCGTGCATATGAAAATATAAAGTCACGTGGTCGACCGTCTTTGGCAAGATGCTCTTCCAAGAAGCCACTTATCTAACTTATATGTTTAAAGGTAGCAGTGAAAGTAAATGGGAAAATTCCAGGTAGATACATAAATCGGTCAAGTTTCATGTTACTGTACAGAATACATTAATGCATGGAGGTTTATGTTGGAGCACATATTAAAAATTTGAAAAATAAGGAAGATCAACAATTTTGGCACAGCAGATAGGCAAATACCTTATTTCAAATTTTTATTTCATTATCATACAAATTTTTGCAACCAAGTTCTGATGGATGGTTATTATCAAGCAGGCTAGTACATCGCTAGTTGAAGTATATAGCTTGCTAAACAAACGACATAAGGTGAGCATCCACGAGATTTTTTTTTGTCACGTACAAAATCGACTTGACTTAATGAATACCTATGCCAATAACATGTTTCACATGGCAGATACATGTGATTGATTAAGAATTGAATGGGATTTACATTACATGCATGCGTTCAGGAATCTACGTAGAAAACGATTATGAAAATTTGCTTACTTGTAGCACATGGTATTAAACAAGGAAAGCATGAACAGTATATCGGGTTTTATGGAAACAATATTAATTGGCGATGAAACGGAAACACCAAAAGCAAATGCGTTACAGTACACTAAGAAAAGTGCGCAATACTTGAAGTGAAACACGATTCCACAAAATAATTTCGCATTTCTTTAGGTTTAAATTGACAAATGAAGAAAAGGATTTTATTTTGCATTTTTTCGAAACCAGGCGAATGCATACCTACTTCATTATCTGGAAGGTGGAATCAGACCATAATAAATATACATTGTTTCTATCTAGTAAATGCAATCATAGCACCTACGAAGTCCCACTATGTGAGGTGGTTCAAAATCTTTTGGTACTAGCATAGCCAACGGTAAAACGATAACTATCAGGAATTCTCTTCCCAATTTTTCGTCGACAGACCACTGCACTGACAGTTGGCCCAGAAATGTGATGATGGGTCACGCGGCATTTCGTATATTCGGTACCAATGCAGTATGGCAGTATGTAATTCGCAGTCTCCCAAAACTACGTAGCCTAAGTAGGACTACTGAACAAAAGGAAATGGGTTATTATAAATTATACTTGTAGCATAACTTCTGCATCTGATTCTTCAAATTATAAATAGGTGGGAAATTTCTTCTTAATTATTGATGCGATGTGCATAAAAATTTGGTGACACCAAAGAAAATAATTTTCCAAAATGATCAACGGTAAGTACTTTATCTAAATGTAACATTGTATGTATTCTTCACGTGGCGTATCCTAATCAAATTATTTATATATCAAATAAGCATGATATTGGTTTGACGGACAAAAGTCTTTAATTTTCCTAGCAAGCTCATTTCTCAAATTTTCGTACATTTTACTATTGAAAAATTAGTTTGTTTATTGTATACCATTTGAGGCGATAAAGCACAAAGGAAGTATGTCACTCTGCAGATCATAAAGCTAAATTTGTAAATGGTCAACTAAAATAAAACATAACTGTGAAGTTAATGCTGACATAGCGCACAATCAACTTCATCCAGAGACCTTGTGACTCTCGAGAAGTTCTAGTTCTCATCCAAAGGTGAGTGGCCAAGTCAGGGATACAGACAAAGGGAAGGATGTTGGATGATCAGGTATATTTGTAGTTACATAGAATCATGGGCTATCATCTCATCATCCCAATCTACAGTTCATATAAATATATTCATGCCAACAATGGAAACAACATGTGTACGAGGTGCGAATATGCAGTGCACACATACGCACCAGACGTACTCATGTATACAATTCGAACAATGTTTAAGATGGGATAAGAAACGAAGGGCGGTATGATAATCATTTTATAGCATTTAGTTACTCGAGGTCATCATCTAACATTCACAAACATTTTACAGCTAACTGCACAGGTGATCGGTAATAGTGTTGTCAACGTCAGTCAGATATAGTGGCGCGCGTAAAACTTCTGCAGCATTGTATCATGATTCTTTACGAATCAAAATAATAGTAAAGAAACACAGCGTACTAGAAACAGGTATAAAATAGGCAGCAACGGATCCTGTAGTAAGAGCATAGCTTATGGGTAAGGTTGGCATAAATGAATTCCACAAGATTATGAGTTAAGGACAACCATGGGGCAGTATGCTTTTCCACGAAACAAGCAAAATCACACAAAGGGTCAAAACATTGGTACTCCATTCATGTTTATTCCTTTTTATAAAAAATGGAAGGGTTATGCCTACACCTATGTATAATAGTAACTACAGCACACGGTGTTATTTATATAACTTTAACCGCAACACAATTAATCAGTGTACATATGTACATTTTCGAGTGTATATCAAATATAGGCACTCTTTTTTAAACCTGTCTAGACTATAGATAATTCCTAGCCAATATAGCTCATGCGTTAAGAAGCTTGCAAATATTATATCAGAGTATTAATGCATTGAACTTTACATGCCGACATAACTTGACTGTGTGAAGTTATCATAACCATGAAATTGTCTTATAAAACTGGAAAACAAGCAACAAGTATTACCTTTGCTTTAAATATAAAATTGCATTGTGTATTAAGTTAAGATAGTCGGGAAACACAATGCATCACATTAGTTTTAATATAACAAACAGGATAGAGAACTTGAGAGCTTTATAATATTCATCTGTCTGTCTTACGATTTTTGTTTGTTAGTTTAAAAAATTAAAATACTTAAAAGTTAAATTTTAGCGAAAATTGTTTCAAACTTAGCAATTCTGTAGACATATTCGGTTGTTTGGGCAGAAATGGAATAAAATTCATGTGCCGTGCTTACATATTGAAATGGACAATTTTTGAAATCGTAACGGTTGCAAAAAATTGAAAATAAACATTTTTGTCTTGACCAATTTAATAATATTTTAACCTCAAATCTTTTTAGATTGTTTAACGTCTAATGGTAAGTAAGAAAAACTATATGATGGAGGTTGTGTTGAGAAAATCTTGAATCACAGCAAAACTATCTGGAACATGACTGTGGGACAATGCAGAGTAAAGCAATCTCTTGGTTTCGAATTAAGAGTTTAGTCAATAGTTGGGCAAAATATTTATAAATAATTATAAAATTTTAAAACGTGAAATTCTCGGAATGTTTGCCAAATAATAGTATAAATTGACAATTTAGCCTACATAAACTATACGGATTATTATAAATACCTTTATCCTTTACTGCAAACATTGAATTCTACAAGGAAGAACTGTTCGCTTATCTGTAAAAATGAAAGATTCCAAACAATTGCACTATTCGTTTGTTTTTATTGCTTACAAAATGCTTTACACATGAGACATTTAAGAAGCCAAAGCATTATCAAAACGCGCGATGCTGCTAAACCAGAAATATGCAAACAGTATGCCTTAAGCTTATTGAGTTTGCCAGTTTGTTTGTACTTCTGTGTTCCATTTTTCAGTGATTATTTTTGGCCTACAGAAGATCAAAGATAATCTACTCACATGAAGTAAAAAATAAAGTTAGTATAGCCAGTATTTTTTATCGTGAACTGTATTATTTGTAATAAAGAACAAGTGTGCATTGCATATATCTACATTATATACAGTCTTTCAAACTTGGAACACTTATACTTGCATGATAGGTACATAATACATGTACATATGCCTATGTAGGTATGTAAAGCAAATATGTTCGTGCACGCAGCTAATATACCAAGTCACAATGAACAGATTTATTAAAGTCAATGCTGCAATTGGAATGGCTTAGTTTTGCTTGGCCTGTCCTTGGTGGGTCGTTGGACCGATGACCCAGAAACGAACTCACTTTTCATTTGCACATAAAATTCGCAAGATGAGGTGGCTGGTAAATCCATACATTTTGTTGTCGCGCTATTTTTGCATTATAACGCAGCATATAAGAACTTTTATTTTCAAGCTCGCAAACAAAAAAAGACAGCCTCAATAAGATTGGTTCAACAAGGCTTGTATTATACATACATACCCCCAACACCCATAATACTTCACAGTGTGCATACCTAATCTGTGCCATAATTGTTGAAGGTATTATTACGCGAACAAAACAGAAAAGGCACTACATAACATTGCATTGCACATATATATAATACATGTCTATACGTTAAGTCTTAAATGTAAGACATGTTTTGTATACTATGCAAATTTACAGCTTAAACCCTTTCTTTTTTAGTGACTGAGACCTATTTTTCACATGCATTTTAAATGCGACGATGACGTCTTGTTGAAAGTTTGAATACCAACACTAAGTTGCGATAGAGCGTTGGTTTAACAATGAAACGAGAATATACATAAGTACATGACTGCTCACGTAACATTATCACATTGTTAAAAATACGATAAAAGTATTACTTTATGTTTAA
>JAHZNG010001897.1:0-33963 GCA_027744375.1 Orchesellides sinensis | reverse complement strand
CATTAAAGAACGAGTTTATATCAAATGAACAATTAAATACAGTTTTGAAAGATTTAATCCATATAAATAACTTCATTTTAATTACCTGAGAAAAATATGCCTTTTTCCAACAGCCCAACTAATAGATATATGTCCTAGTCTTTCTCTCGTGCATCCGTCAATAGAGTTTTCGAAACATTCCAAAATAACCTGGCAGTCTTCTATGGCTCTGTCATCAGTTCTTGACAGCTGGTGAAAAAGAGCCAAAGATCTGTACCGTGCATTGAATGCTTTAAATCTCATTCGATGAGGATATCCGTAAGCCATGAGATTCACAGTTTCTAGGACTTGGAACGCCCGAAGTTGTTTGGATACTGTGTGCCGATCAAACAAGTCTGCTTGCTCATTGTTATTGACTTTGATGCATCGGATGAAGTGGGGTCGGGCATGTACTAAGGTTCGAAGAAGGTTATCTAGTCTAGTATGGAAGTCTTGAGTAAGTGTTGAGACGGGCTCATCTCCATTGAGCCTGCAAAAAATAATTTATCATGTTTCATAAGATACATACATGCATTTATTCGCTTCTATACTTTATTCATAAAAGTAGAAAATATGCAATAAGCTTACAGTTCAGTGTGAGAAGTCGGAGAAATTCTGAATGAAATTCCACGTGGGCTTGGTTCCATTCCACCCGCACCAAGAATCTTCAATTCTGAGGAAAATAAATGACTGGCAAATCCAAAGCTGCAACGGTGCTTATGGAACACTGCAACAAGATCATCCGCTATCACGTCCCGGTTTGTATCTACAAGAACGTTAACAAATACAAGATGAGTTTAGCAAAGCTTATACTTTTCCTAGAATGAAAGTAAAATCGTTATTCTAACAAAAACTTGTACCTAAGAAATCTGTCGCATCATACTGTACTTTGCCGGCGTAGTGCTGTATGGCAAATGACCTGGAGTCGGAGAGCTTGGTTTCCAACAAACGAGGATTTTGCTTGTGTTGGGTGCGAACTTTCTGGGTGTAGCTCTCCACTGTTCCGCGAACCGAGCACTCCACGTCCAACATGCTTAACAATCCCGTACGCTAAGATATTCATAATATATTTGTGACGTCTATGTCCATATTTTGCATTTACAAGCTTCAACAAAAATATTTGAAGCGTTAGTAAGGCAAATGTACAAAACTTACCAATGAAGAAATCAGATCTATACAAGGCACATTGTCTACGTAGTCTACTTCCCAGTCACAATGAATGCCTTCATCTCGACAGGACTCAATGCAAGCTTTGAAGATATGAGTATTATAAAAATGTTGCATTGTCTCGGCACACAGATTTATACAAAGGTGCTCTAGATGACTTGGCTGAAAAAGCAGTGGACAAATTTAAGAATAAATACAATTGCATGTTCATAGTAAAGCAAATTGGGCGTTTCTTGGCGTTTCTGAATCTGCCTTACGTCAAGGTCTCACAACTCGCACACACAATGGAATAAATACAATTGCATGTTCATAGTAAAGCAAATTGGGCGGTAGTGTTACATTTTACGACATACCTTTACATGACGTAAGGCAGATTCAGAAACGCCAAGAAGTGATGCGGCTGCTTGAAGTTCCTTTTCTCCCTGATATTACATGTAAAAGCAGTAAATTAATTTGCCTGTTTTACTTGACATTAAATTATAAACAGCCTCATATAAAAACCATCTTGAGTTCATATGTATAACCACCACCAACATCCTAAGCCAAGTTCATAAAACCAAACAACTTTGTTTTAACTCCTAGCTTTTCCTTTTTACGCCTTTCATCAATTACCTAGTAGTAAAAATATAAATCTGATTTATTGCATGGGAAAATAAACTATGTTGAAGCTTTAAGAATGAAGGGAAACTTATACATTAGGTTTGGTTAGGTCTATTACGTGTCTGTAAACATGAACTTGCACTTGGAAGGTGAATATGCAAATACCAAATTTGTCAGCAACTGAAGTAGGGATATGCAACTTTTTTTGGATATTGCCAGCTTTTACTTTGCAAAAACAAGTCATGTGAAAATTTATTAGGCATAATAGTTACTTCAAGTATTAGATACAGTTCACGATATCAAGTGCAAATTTATGAGGCAGTAAAACAGTCGGCTATCAAGAAGACATGTGTTCATAAATTGTAAAAAGAAAAACAGAAGACAACAATTAACGACTTGCTATAAAAAACCGTAGGGCTGACTGGTTCAGTTACGATTTGGGGCTTAAGAACATTTTTACTGAATATTATTGTGGCAAATTATGCACATTATAGTACACTAAACAAAACTGCGAAACAAATAGATAGGTCGGGTTTAAACATCATAATTAGCTGAATTCATCATAAAACGGATAGGTTGTTCCATGTTTATAAACTATTTCGCAGGAATATTTTATGGTTCTGATTATTGCGTATTTTTCATCCACAACTGAAAACCCTTTTATGGAACAAAGGTACAATTCTGCTTAAGATGGCAATAATAAAAATATAAACTCATTACTATTACGTATGGGGTTATTGAAGACATGGCAAAGCTAATCACTCAGACAATTTCTCACGTATATGTATGTAGGTATTATATGCATTATGCAACTTAAAGACGCGTAAACCTGATAGAGCAAATTAATATACCTAAGTTTGTATTGTTTATTACCTTTACCTCAACATCCACATCCACGCACGAGGAAGACTCAACGAACTGGACATTGCCAAGCAAGATAACGGCAGCAAGAACTCGGACCACATCCAAATAAGGAATCCCCAATACGCCTACAATCAAGAAAAGAAAACCAGAAACTTATTAAGTAAGTGTAACCAAACAAAGCATACGATTATTCTCGACGAACTTGTAATGTACCAAACCATATGGACTACATATAATCTCTTGAGTTTATCAGTAACACCGCTCATTATCACCCCAGCTTCGTTGCGATCACAGTATTAAAAACCAGATTTCCTAATTCGTTCATATTGCCAAGATGCCCTGTTCTTATCACTGTAACTAATTTAATATGGAATAAGTCTCACTCTTTGTAAGATGACGTTATGTACTTTTTTGTAGGATGATTATGCAGCTTCAATTTAAGTATACATGAAACAAAGGTGAAGTTGGGGAGGCTATAGTATGGATTCGTACCAACTTTTAAAAAGTAAATTGAATAATCGTGTACAAATTGACAAACAAGTTGAGTGCAATGACTGCAACATCGGTCATAAAACCATAAGCATAATTATTTTATTCAATTCAACAAACAAATTGCTAATCATGTTCTTTTTCCTATAAAGAATTGGACTGTAATCGTCAATCAAAGTGTAATAAAAGTCAACACATGTGTTGCAGTCAAATTTATACTTATATTGTACAGCGTTCTATTAAATTCATTCAAATGTTTTTAATTAAGCCTTCAACCCAAATGTGAAATTCGCAGTTTCTTTTTTACACGCTTTCCTCACGATGATAAAGAATAATCGTTTTTTTACTCGAGAATTAAAAATTAAAATGACATGACACCTGTCATTCCAAAATGGATCAAGTCAGCTTGTTTGACAAAATACTCCTGAATTTAATTTGTTTAATTGCTTTAAACAGGCAAAAACATACATGAGGCGATGACATTTCAACCGTGGCGTAAATGAATAGAGAATACAGCAATGTACTTTTCTCACTGTCAGTGTAACTTTATGCGTCATAAGCCGTCATAAATAATGAAATATTACTAAGCTTAATTTTAGGAAACGAATGCTTCAGTATTCCTACGGACCTGCAAAAGAATATCTGTGAAATGCTGTCACGTATTTTAGTTTTTTGGGTATAATATGAAAACCAACCACTTTCCCCTGTCTTCAGGTTTTTACATGGTATCAATTAATCATAAAATTATCAAGGTATTTTGCTTGGATCCAATAAAAATAATAAAATGTATTTAAATTCAAGTTCATCGGCATAGTTGAAGATTGGTGATTATGATGATGGTGAATACTAACAACGACTGACTACGGGGCTGACCAGTCAAATATAAAAGCCAGATTTTACTTGAGGGTATTTTGCTACTGGATTCAAACATTTGATTGCAAAAAATTGAATAAATATGAATATGAGTATGTATGCTGGTATCATACTATGAAAACTCTTCAGCTTATATTATTTCATGACAGGTTTGATGTAGCTTCAACAGCAAAAGAGTACATATATTGTGATTTGTCTATAAAAAATCTGGAAAAACTTGTGTAGCAACTCCTGGTCTTTTCCGTGAGTTCCAGAGCGTTATAAAACGTAAAGCATTGTTTGTTGACTACGGTTTTAACGTTTTAAGTATTGCATTGACAAGCTTCTCCCATCATCAAGTTCATTTGTGTGAGAATCTTTAATTGTGTGACGTTTTATTGTTGGGAGGTTCTTAATTGAAATTTCATGGCATCCTTGGTTAAAACGCTTGTTTGATATATACTTCGCATAAACTGTCAATCGTAATATGCCGCTTCACCTTTGATGTCTTTGCCACGTAAATAATTTACAAGAAACACGTAAAATGAATATGGATTAAAATTTTTTATTAATTTCTTACCAAGTGCAGCCTTCCAGTCAAAAAACCTCTTTGCATCTTCACCTTCATCTTGAAGTCTTGGAAAGGATTTGAGGTATCGTAGCGTATTCACACTGTGATCACCCAGATGTAGTTTTTCTGTAAGAAACAGGAAATAGGCTTGCTATATGATGTTGAATAAATTAAATGATTTTGAAAGCAAAGTGAATTTACTTATAACACTGTACCTCTTTCTTCTGCTGTAAGACCTGCCAGCATTTGGTAGAAAATGTGATAATTGCTTTCATCAGGACGAGTTCTTACAACTCTTGTTTGATCAAGGAAATAACAATGAACTTTGGTCCTGTAAACTGTCCCATCTGTAACTTGGACTTCGATGAAGTGACCCTACATATAGAAGCATTATTACATTATTTGTTGGCCTTTTTTGTATCATCGAATTATTAGAACTGCGTAACTTTCAACGCAAACTTACGATTCTGCTGCTTTCTCTGTTCGATGCAGTTGCAGCGGTACCCAAAGACCTGATGACGGTGACAGAAGCTGCAAGATGTTTAAAAGCATCCGTTTCCATTCCACCTCCTGCTGATTCAAATAGTTGCTTTAGAACTAGCATGGAGGTGTATGTTTTCCCTGAGCCAGAACATCCAGATAAGATAATCGCTTGTGGATATCCAGTGTCTCCCTGTTGACGGAGAGCTTCTTGGACAACTTTTTGAATAGGAAGTGAGGGAATTATTTCTTTGGTTGACCCCAGTGTCAACGGATTTCCAACATCATTCAAGGGATTTGTGGTAAGTAAAATTGGTCCCATGTAAGTCTGAAATTTAAAAAAAAAGAGATTTGTAGGGCAACAAATTTAAGCTTTATTGATTTAAGCACCATCATTTAAGTCGATCAGTTTGCTATCTTCTTTTTCCTCGAAATGGAATTCTACTTGTTATCAACTCTTAAATCAAGATACATATTTAAAATTTAGATTTCAACGTATGTACTAATGAAGAAACCGGAGATCACCCAGGAGGCTTGGACTTTTTAAGTAAACCATCATCAAGTTGTAAAATATCCTAACATTAATAATCGCGTGACTCAGTTTGTAAATATTATATACTTTCTTGACACAACATTAAACTTATTTAAACTCCGAGGTTTTCATAAATGGAGATCAGACTTTGAAATCAGCATAATTTACATAAATATATTTAGTAGGATATCGTATTATACCCAAATCAAGATGCATTTGTATTGTTAACCAAAATTTGCACGCAGACTTACTGACACAGACATTTGCACTACTTAAATATATCATTCATGAATGTATGTATATAGACTGGTCAATCGACAGGACAGGATGGTCAAGGTCTAAAATGAAATGCAAATTACATCTTTTGTGCTTAAAAATTGAGTATCAGTTTGGCTACACTCAAATTATCAAGATCCGGAACCACTATATACACGTATGTGCGTTTTCTTCAAGCAGAAGGTAAACCTGATTCAGTGGTTTGAGTTTTATGAGAGTATTGATTAAATCAAAGATAAGTTTCTTTTAACCAGCAGGGGAGACGCCAATAATTTACTGGCTGTGCTCTTTTCATGCTCCCACCCGTCGATATGGTACTACTTTAAGCTTGAACTTGACAACTCCAAGAAAAGAAATTACTTTTAACCCTTTCATTCATTTTCTTCTAAAAAGCTTTTTTAGTATTACGTTCATTGCAAAAAAGTATTTATCCCCAAATTAACTTTCTGCAAGTGAAGCCATATAGCAAAAAACGCGTCAATACCAATACCAACATTCAATTCAATATTTGTTCCATTCAAAATATCTTCCACTGTTTCAAGTTTAAACGTCAGATTCCTTCCGGCGAAAATAATTCATGTACGTATTAGCCTAAGAGATTAAGTATTTGCAGATATTATTTTACACGCAAACAAATAAACAATCTCTACATGAAAATGTAAACACGCAATGGTTGTTGTGAGTAAAAGATGATTTATTTCCACATACATATTGCTAACACTGTGTATGTATAAAGGTACTCCTACTGTTAAGCTTATTTCTTATCGAACATCAACGCAATTTCAACAGGCATGATCAACTATACTGAAGTAAAACAAGAGTTTTAGAAACAGTACTTGATGATTACATGTTACACTGGCTGTAAGATAAATGATATAGTTTTAGGGCAAAATGATAAATGAAGGAGAAATTATTGTTGAATAGCTATACGATACGATAGCTGTGCATCCTACATGCATTTGTATAAGTAAGGAAGATGTAGTGTATTATCTTTTATTTTCTTAGGTATGCTACTTTAGTTGTGTAATTAAGTTCTTGTGGTCCTCCATAATTATAGGGTCTTTGTGGGAGCAATCACAAAAATGAAAAAAATTGAGGATAATTTCAGGACATTGCTTTGCGTACTACATTTTCTGTAGGTATTAACACCGAGTATACTATGTTGCAATCAACTTGTTTATAGAGCCCGGCTTTTATTCGTGAGCACTCCTTTTCAGAGCGGCCATTATCATTCTATGAAGTAGAGAAAGGAATTTACTGATTATAGCTCAATAGGTATTAGCATCCGTAATAGTTTTAATTTCATAACACATAACATTCTTAATGCTTTCTTCTAAGAAATTCATGAGAAAACTTTGAATGTGTTACGCATTTTCGTACTGCAGGATGAAACGAATACTGATACAGAAATCCGACATTTTTAATCAATACAATTGTTATTTCATTCATTTAACTAACCTTTGTAATAGTATACTTGATAAAAGTAGCAAATTCTCATCATAAACAAACTGATTTTTAATTTAGAACAAACTGATTTTATTCCGAACTTCTTAAATCTACAAAAACTACTCGTTGAAGAAGAGAAGAAAATTGGTGAGTCAATAGTGTTTGCAAAACCATCTTGTATCAAGCTACCTACTTTGTACAAATACATATTGTTTATTTACGAGGCATGTTAGTATGTAAATGCTACAATTTAAAAAAATGATCTGAATCAATGATTCAAATGCTTGAAACCCTAGTATCCTGTATACAGAGAAATTTGGAAGTTATCTCGTAAGTCTAACCCTTTCATTCAATCCGAGAATGCGTATTCATTTCCGTTTAGTAACTGTTACCTGTACATGCAACCAACACTCGCCAGCTAGTTTTCAAGGTTCATAGAAGGGTGCCTTTAATCATGTAAATTATACGTTTCTTAGGCTAAAATTCTGGGGAAAACTCTTCATGATTTTTTCTACCTAATGAAACAAAATATGTAATTTCAGTTTTTAAATACAAAATCTGCTATTTGAGAATTATAGCATGGTCCTAACAGAATATTTTCAACAGGAACTTTGCCGAAACTGGAAGCAAAGTTGCCGCAAGGGATTTCCCACATATTGGTATTACTTAAATAGTCGTAAAACTGTTTAAGAACAGAAGTAATTATTTGGAATTCGTTTAAACAATAATGAATGCATTTTTATTGGGGAAGTAGCAAAAGCAGGGTCCGACTAGTAAGATAAGAAATCTACTAAAATTTGAAACATGCATGCATAATGCTACCTAAAAGTGCATACCAACTCTAAGAATATTTTAAGGTATTAACAGAAGTCAACTTGGCGGTCTCTTTTTAATTATATGGTTGCATAGTTTGTAAACAGCAAAACTTGTGAAAATGTGCTCGCAGTAGTGATAATGAGTGAGGAATGCATTGTCGGCCTTTTGTCGTTAAAATGATATCCCACTTGAGTAAAAAGACGCTTGATTTCATATCACCTGCGTTCTCATTAATTGTAATCTAGCTAAAATCCTCTGTCCAGATTAGAGTGTGCATATAATCTGAGAAACCAGTTGTTTGTAGTTTCAGCGATGAAAGTAAATGTAAACTTTTGGCATGGTGTCATTCCTCATTTCATAAGAAAACACAGAGATATATGTATTACAATACTACATGCATGGATAACACAAGCTCATTTATTATTTTAAAATGCTTATTTCATTACAACGCTATCTTTGTTGTCTGGTCAGTAGTCTCATTCATTATGTAAATGAAACCTAATGATATAATCGTAATTACATGATGACTACAGTCTAAAGCTTAGTTGATAAACATGTTTGCATTTGCATTCTTCTAGTCTAGCTTAAATACACTTTGCAAAGATATGGGCTCGTAATTTTTAATCCGAATGTTACTTTGAATGTTCATATACCTGCATCTAATTTCAGACACTGACATCTAATTTCAGACATATGGCATAAGTACCAGCATTAATACTTTAAGTTTGCTTTTGCATTCTAAAAAAGTCAATCAAGCATGAAATCTTAAACCAACAAAATGATTAAAAACAAGTTGTAAGTACACAAATCAGATCTACATAAAAATTCTTCGGTTGGCTGAACTATAATTAATCATAAATACCAGCATGTATAGTAGCTTTTAATTAAAATATGAACGTTGTTGCCTTCGATTAAACTCATATTCAACTGGATTTTAAATTGAAGATTTTACAAAGAAAATTCTCACGAGTAGCAACACCAATTTGCGTTCCTTGCTTGCGTATATCGTTCGTGTGTACTGTTTATTATTGTAACAGATAAGCCTACTGATTTTTCTGAGGTCACAACCTCAATTATGCAATATTTATGCTGTCAACACCTCATTAAAGTCAGTACGAAGATAACTGTTCCATCTATGTGTGATGTGTGGATAATAACAGAACTGTACAGGAAGGTTTATTTCGATTCACAGCATTCGATTCCAATGCTGAACCAAAGTGTACACTGTAATACTAACATTTCCTACAAAATAAATGAAAAATTAAAACTTTCACTTACAAAGTATTTGGCTGCACTGCATCTCGCCTGCAAACACCTAATCAACGCATCTTCCGTCAATGGCCCGGAAAGATGAATGAGGTCTTCCGTATCAGCTAACGACACTCGTCTACCGCAAGACAAGGTCACAGGACCGGACTTGGTTGAAAGTCTGAACGAGGACTCTGACTGAGTAGCATCACCTCCAGAGGTTGTTGTTGTTCCTATGACGGATCCTGATGAGCCTCCTCCATTTATCCCGTTGACACTTGTGCCTCCACCTGCACTACCACCACCAAGTGTTCCATTACTGCTTCCTATTCCGCCGACAACATGAACTCCCAGTTTTCCATTTTCTGAGGAGTGATTGCTTCCTGTGTTTGTTGTTCCTGGGGATGCTCCATCGGCGACTACTCCTGCAGAAGTGACACGTAGTACATCTGCAATGGGAAATACATGGTTTAGAATTTTAAATGAATTTAAACTAAATTTTTTAAAGCATTTTGCAGTTTTTGTGCTTCAATACAGAGACTCATGATTCCATAGTGCCGTTTCTGTTCAATGTCACAAACATCACAAATCAAACATTACATGAGTTCGCCTTCGCATGTGTTTAACTTCAATATTTCGTATCACAAAATTGGCGTGTAGAAGGAAGATGAGCTTTTCTTATGCTAATGCTGTACATAGTAAGAAAAACTTTTGTTTTCAGTTGGAAGTAAAAGTTCTTTTAGCCACTAATACATTGACACATCATATAAAGTAGTATTTGCACCTATCCTCGGTGGACTAAAAAACAAGGCGAAATAGAATAATTTTCGAAGAGAATTATTGTTGTGTGTGATGATGATGAGGAACAACGTAGGTGGGCCAATTACCCAAGGGAAGCCTCACTCGACACATAATGAGCACCTTATTTACCAAGTAGTTTTATGCATATAGAGTCCACACTACTATAATGTTGTATAATACATTACCAAGAGTCTTCTCTCAGGTTTTTATTGCAGTTGTTATCTATCTCTTTCTTGGCTCTCCAAACCAACACACTCTATTATATCCCTACATATTGCCAACAAAATAATAATAGAAATAATAATAGCTGGTCTGACTCATCTGACAGACATTATCCTGAGAGTTAAGTTATTAGGAGTCAGCTTCTAATTTTTTTCAAATAGACCTTATAGCCCCCTGATTTGTATTACCTGCATCCGTATCCTTTATACCACAGGTTTATCGTGGCCTGGCCTAATGCGATAAGTCAAATGCGATAAAAAAGTTCAGTTAGTTTTTATTAACATTCCAACGAAAATCGTTTCGTTTCGCAGGAAATAGAAAAGTTATCTTGGTTGCAACAGTTATCCTATGCCACACTTAATTTTCCCTGGTATTCATTTAAATAGCAGTTATTACATATAATGACAATCGGAAAATCGATTAGATTGCAAATGCAACTTTACTGAATCAATCATGCACATTTGCACTACGCCAAAAATTAAATAAGCTTGTAAAATCGCAGACCTTGCAAACCCCAACAGGAAGTATCTCTTAAGTTCACGTTTCGGTTATCTCTTTGAAATTCAACCATAAAAGTGTAGCCATCATCCCCATTACTACTGCAGGTATCCGCATCATCCTCGTAATCTCCACTCACATTAAGGAAGTTATTGTTATCATTAGCGTAAAAATTATTGCCATTAAAGACACTAGTAACTAAACTGCCATTGACACTTGTGCTACTTCTACCACCACCATCATCACCAATACTGCTAATACTATAAAATGGTGGAACACTTCCACCACCGCTACTTCCAATACTTGAATTTAGATCAGTGACTTCAATATAACCGTACAAACTTTCAAGTTGGTCATCATCCACACCCGTGGACAAAATGCTAATTGGTGTAGCCCCATCACTACCAACACTGCTTGCCAAAGATCTTGGCGTAACCACACGATCATTTCCGTTGTATGTCAGGCACTTGTCCACAAGGGCTATTTGCACGTATAACATTATTTCTTATTCTACATTGGCATGCCTTGCCTAAGACCAACCTGAGAAGTTAGAAACTGCGAAATGTGATGTTAACTCTTCAAAATCAGACCAAAAGATGAGTTCTCCATATGTGTCAAAAATTATATCGACACTGCATCAGAATATTTCATGCAAGTTTACGAACTTCACAGTATAAATGAAAAAATCCTGAGCCAACTCTGAAAATATATGGTATGAAAACTTTTAAAACTGCATTCTTCTTTCTTAAAGAAAATTGCTTTCCTCCGGTGGTGTTCCCCACCAATTCAAGACTGCATTTGAATTGCAGAGTGGAATCTCACAACAAACAACAATCAGCAACAAAGTCAAAAGTCGAGTAGGAATGTGTACTACGCAACGATGAACAATATCAAAACCATGTGTGTACAACACAACCATTTCTCTCATCTTATTACATGCATCCGACCTTAGCAATTTCCCATGAATCTATTATATGCTATATATAAAAATTTATATTATGGTCTACTACACGCATAACCCCTTACTAAAACCACTCCACATGTGTGTAAGTATAACTACAAGAAAAAGTACTAAGTCAGTATAAAAGGTACCTACGATAAAGTCAGGTGTGTGTGTTGATAAAAATAAGCTTGCCTTAGCTTATGTATCATTATTTTTATTAAAGCACCAGACCATTTTATGAAGAAAGCCCTCACTCCCATTGTATTACACTTATTCGAAGGAAAAAAAAATGAGTACACAATAATAACGCTAAAGGAAAGATTCAGAGCTTGTTGTGTGAGTTACACGAACACGACACCACTTGATTACATTGTATCTCACCTTTCCCGTGGTATTCATATATAAAAACCGATTGTAAAAGTTAACTCGACAGATTAATCCTGTTTCATACAATCATGCACAATAAATCAGACACATTTCGGTATCTTATGCTAACAATATGGCATTTTACAAGAGTTCAAAATAGCTTTCCTTCCTCAATTGAACAAGACAACATCATTGCAGAAAAAACCCTTATTCAAGAAAGGACGTTTCCTTTTCATGTATGACGCGGGTGCAAGTCATGTACAACTGCTACTGTCTGTCCGCTTTCTTGGGATCTGACGTTAGCTTTTCAAAACATCTATTAGTACAGGCATTCAAGGACTCATTATAATGCTAATAATCATCTTCATTGTAATATTACAATGTGTGTTTATTCATAACGCTCATTAAAAGCCAAGTTGCTGCTTATTAACTGCCTCTAATTACATTAGTCAATTTCCGGTGTCTTTCTTCAGCCATGTTCGGTCGGATTGTATAGAAAACGGGAACCGCTGAAGGTTATACCTTTTACAAAAACAAAACGTGTGATTGCTTATGTACTCACGTAATATAAGTAGCAGTCCATCAAGTTCGTGTGTAATTATTAGTTTTTAAAAACCTGCAGTGTAATAAAATACATTCGAGCTTCCTGAGAATCTACAAATTTTTTTTCATGTTCTTTCAATCAAAACTTGAACATGCAGCACACGACATGACACGACAGTATAATACAATACGGAAAAATTTACAAAAAACATCCTTTTTTTAATAAAAGTTTAGAAAATTGTATAATTTTACGAGAACAGGATACGATTGAACATCATCGGAAAACTTAAAAGGCTTCCTTTCTTTTAAAAAGTTAAATGCATGAAGATACCCAAACATTTTTTGCTTTAAATAGGTACTTCCAGTAAAGTCCTTCGAATAAGTGTAATACAATGGGAGTGAGGGCTTTCTTCATAAAATGGTCTGGTGCTTTAATAAAAATAATGATACATAAGCTAAGGCAAGCTTATTCTTTCTTTTAAAAAGTTAAATGCATGAAGATACCCAAACATTTTTTGCTTTAAATAGGTACTTCCAGTAAAGTCCTTCCTCTCAAATTAAGCCCTCAATCTTCCACAATTATCCAAATTACTCAAAATGTACTGAAAATTTGAAGCCACAAATGTATATTCAAGTCTCCCGTACTTACTTGCCATCATCTCTGTATAAAAAAGGAAGAGAAAGGAACATCGTATTGTTTTACGTACGTTTGAATACTCTTTACCTCCACTTACGTATAATCTACTTTGATAGTAACTCTCAAACACACTTTCAGCCAGCTTGTGCCTCCCATTACACCTTAAAAACTTCTTTGTGGGCAGGTGTTTATATACAAGTGATTTGATAACAAAGGAAGAAGTAAGTCAACCAAGAAGTCGTAAAGAAATCGCAGCTGCATGAATTTTTTCACGTTGGACATCTGCTGCTGATGTCTTGATGGCTTCGCTGCTTCTGGTCATTCATCAGTTTTATTATTAGCAGTTACGTACTTTTTGTCGTTTACGCTCAAGTGCCCATTCATATTTTAGAATCACCTATTTTATATTGCGTTTATATATGCCAAATGGTTTTCGAACGATATTCATAGAAAGGTGAAATTGTTTGGATTTTAAGTAGACTCGTGCCACCATCCCTATTATCAGCAAAAATGTAAAAAAAGTACTACTTGTTTAATAAAGTTTCTGAAAAAGTTATGTTGGCTCTACCATAAAATAAATACCATCAATTACCTTTCGATTAACCTACAACGACTCTTGTTATTATTACCAATCTCTAATTTACTCTCCCTATTCGACAACTGTATGCTTAGAATAATGACGTTTTAATTATCAAAATAAGATTAATAAAATTTGTTCATACTAACAAGATTCTTATTTCCTGGCAGAATCACTACAAATTGTGTAAGAAACTAGATTTCCCTACCTTCTCCCTACCCGAACAATATTTTAAGAACGTGCTTGCTAACACCATGAGTAATGTAAAAGTGTTACTTTAACTTTTCCATTTATTTTCCTGTTTACAAGAAAGAGGCAGTCATGTTTTATATGACATCCTGCTGTTTTCAAGATCGTTAACTTGAGCCAACAATACAAATAAATAACCAACATCAATTATCTATCACTTAACAAAGTGCAATTAAAACTTTCTACGAAAGTCCATACTAAGTTGAACACTCGCTCAGTAAAATTAATGAAAATCGGAAATCAAAGTTTACTTAGTAATCTTCATTATCTACAGTTAAGCTGATATGGGAAGGTGTCCGATGAGTGGCGTTACCTCAGATATTTACTTCAGCCACGCGTTTAACCCAGCAAATGCTTATGATAATCAAAATGTTTATTAAATGCCTCAAGATTGTTTTAATTTAATCAAACAATGCATCATAAAATCCATAAAGATTAAAAAACAAGAGAATCACATTACGTATATCAAGATTTGTACATGAAAAATGAATATGAGTAGCAAGCATGGCATCGCATGAGTATGTAAATGAGTAAAAAACGAAAGGATTACCTTTCTGAAAGTTTTGATTAACGTAGTATCCATTGTTGCTACTACCCCCACTGCTTCCCCCTCCATTCACAGCGTTGTTACTACTACTTCCACCACTTCCGTTACTCAAATGGCTATTCAGAGTCCCATTGTAATTGCCAGGATGAGGTGGTAATGGTTTATTGTGGTAGGAGGAAGTAGGAACTAAGGATTTGATGATGTCTTAATGGACCCGGTCCGGATGGTGGTGTTTGAAGCTGACCTGTATCCTGCCCGTTGTTGGTTGAATGGTCATTGGATGGCGGTGGTGGATTTGGAAGTATGCCATGTGGTGGGATTTGGGGTCTACCAGTATTGTTATTGTGGCTGTTGTTAATATTATTGGTGTGTTGAGTGGATACACCATTGTTGGGATTTGGCCCGTTTTGTGGACCACCTTTGCCCATTTACGTGGAGTCGGTTGCGTAAAGTTACCAATTCTGAACTGAGACTTTTTAACCTCTGCTGGAGATGAGCTGCTTCATTAGAGGTTGAGGCATCTGTAATTTAACAATTAAAACGATTTCATTGCAAAACATTGTTTTTTATTCATCGACATATTATATTGTTTTTCTGTTAATCGAGCAGATTAAGACCAACTGAGATGATTACCTCAATTCAAATCCAACACATATACATATAAGCTCTCATGCTACGCGGCTACGCTACTCTTCATTGCTAGCAACCAGGTATCTATCTATGAAAAAAACCTTGTAACACGCGATATTTTTCCATCCTTTTTTTAAATCACGCATGGCTATTAGATCATCAACTAAATACTACGCTACCAATAAACGTATGCATTGGTAGCAGAAATATGGGTGAATTTAGTAGCCCTTGCTTTGCCAACTAGTACAAAACCTTTTGAACAAATTTGCATAGGAAACGTAAAAGTAAATCGGGTTACTTAATAAACCTGATGTTTCATAAATGAAATTAGCATGTCATTGGACTGATCAACAGAAGGGTGCTTTCGAAAATTATAATATTGGTAATACATTTTATATTACCGTTTATATATGAAACTTCAAAAGTTGGTAACACATGGATAATCATATATCGTTCACGAACATACCATCTTCTGACATATTCCTAGCACGGAAGAAATTCCAATCTAATCCATTTCATCCACATTAAACATTTTATAAACTAGTGGCTAACTTTAAACATAAACACTTTCTTACACGAGGATGAACTCTAGCCTAAACCAGATGCTGCATGATGCTATACATAATTCCAATACAATTCACCCGAATTCCAAATTTTAAACAATAATCTACAATTACCAACAAAAATACAAATTATTGTACTAACTAAACTCAATCGCAGATTTGCACCGCATGCATCCTTAATTGTCCTACTATTACTAATTATAAAATATTGCAAATGACATATTTTTTAAAATAAAGGAGGCATATTTGTGAAGCAGAATCTGTTGTTGAAAATCGAGAAAGCACTATTTCGTTTCATTGGGTAAGTAATTTTTGTAATAGAGGTTAAAAATGTTAATGTCCTATGTATGTATGTACGTCACGTCACGTACGGGGTTACGACCGGAAAAAATATCTTTTATTCATTATTCATTGATTAATTCGATTTCAAATTATTGTGATTTTCCTTCCGATTGGATCAGTCAAAATACAACCAGCTTTATTACCATAAACATTACGAAATCATAATGGAGCTTGTACGTACTCTGAATGCAAAAGGAAATTTAAGAAAGAATTGAAAAGAGCCTCTGGATGAATTAAATTCAAGTTTAATAAATAATACTACGTCTGACATACTATTTTGCATATGAGGGGTTAGAGACAGAAAATAAAATATTTTGGCTGATTTTTAATTTTTCTTACAACAAAACCATCCCCTTTCTCCATATTTAGACCTTATTGAATCGCAAATAATATATGAAGTACTAATTTATAATCAGAACCCATGTAAAATATTAAAGGTCTTCCCATAAATCTGAAAGCGGATCATACTATTTAGCTTGAAAGAAGTGCAAGCGGATTTGTTGTTTGGTGTTTTCTTTGTAGAACGAATCAAAATCAAATTTGTAATTTGAACATGTAAATAGAGGGCATTTGCATCCCTAATCGCATGTTTTAGCGTAGGCAGTAGCCCATCCATTCGTGACCGACTTGAAATAGTAATAATAATAATCATGTGAGTTTTGATGATGCTGGCATAATATCAACAGGATCAGAGAAAAATATGAATTAAGTAGCTGCTTTGTTAGCTATTTATGCTGATTTGAAGAAGAAAAAACTAGTCTTTACAACTGAAAATCAAGTTTATCATCATCAACACTGTATTGCATGATCATATGTGTTTGCACATTAAAATAAACTAAGCGAATTCATTAGTATAGGTTTCATGAATCCGTCAACACTCGTCAAACTTTGTTAAAAGATCTCTTTGATTGTTGTACGAACATTTTAAAATTTTGAGTATTAAGATGGAGGGGAAGGATACAAAACATACAGGGGGATATTTTCTTACAGGTTTTTAAGAATTTGCTTGATACATGCCAACATTCAATCCTGAACTAAGATACAACATCGTTTACATTTTCATTCTTCTTTCAACCAAAGCGGATTTAACTTTTAGTATCTTACCAACATTTGACAGTTTTTTTGGCTTATACTATTAAACTCTATGTGACACAAGGTAACATGTAACGTTTTATATACCACCAACGCGGTTATCAAAATGTTTTCTTTGCAATTTTGGGAAAACTGATTTTTTAAATGAATGAATATTGTCCAAGATTAGTTTGTAAATGTGAATTATTTAAACCATGCCAGTATTTACCCAAGACTATTTGACTCTTTTAAGCATCCGACTCATCCGACTATAAAATGGTACCCTAATAATGTCTGCTGTAATTAACGCATGCGGTAAGAACATAAAGTCAAAGCATACTTGGTCAATAAATGACTTTATCCATTTAAAACCCATGATTAGCCAGTAATTGAAGTTTCTCTTTGTCAACTTGGTTTCTAATTTTAACACTGATTGCACAGCTGCCAGGTTATGCAGTGGAACAAACAATGTACAATTTACACCAGGCGTGATGCACGCCATGTCCAGCTAGATACTACCATTGTCTAATTCCAAGAAGCCGAAGGAAACTGTATAAGCCATTAATCATCCTCAGACATTCAAATTGTTGTCTGTCTATGTTATTATGTACATTACTTCGGATTCTTTTGTTTTCGGCAAAGCACCTCATCATAAAGACATCCTTCTGGATGTAATATGGAATGCCTTTTCCATCTAGTGTTTAATGAGTTTGTACACAATCAAAACTGTTAATATAGCCTACGACAAGGATTAGAGAAAGGAATGCTATGCAGAAATACAGCATTTTAATATATGTAATGACTAAGCGTAGTGATATTGACCTTTACATAAAGGTACGAGCTGTGAAATTCCAGGATGCAAAAATTAAATGTTTTGAAATTTTGTTTTTAACACTTTGAAGTCGTTTTGTAAAGCCCTTTTCTTGTTGCAGTTATTACAATGATCAATAATAGGATTAATACTCTTATAAATTTTATCCATGCTCAAAGAACAGGGTCCATCCCTAATCAAGTAATACGAATTAGCAATCAATGCTATTTTCTTGAACATGTTGCTTAATCTTCGCAAAACATCTTCAACTACGTTAAACCGCCGGCCGATAGTACTAGTCCTCAAAATGTGATCCTGATCTAAATGAAAATATTCAGTTTTTTAAAATTCAGTAGTCTTAAGATATAGGAAAAACTTCACCATGTAATTGGTGCTGTGTGTAGTATTGAGTACCCTAACTGTTATAAAGCAAAGTCCACATAATACAATATTATGTAGCACGGAACAGAATTAATTAGCGTCTTAACTCATTCCAACAAGTTGACTGCACATTTGCCCATTGAATTTAAAAAACAAAAGCTGCTTACTTCCATTATTGTAGTTTTTAATGATTTACCGAGCTGAATCGAGTGTCAGTTGTGCAAAAAAACATGTGAGTTGAGTAGGTAGGCTGAACTAACATGAAACTTAAAAAGCGCTTCAAAATTTTATTAAGTATACAAAAGGATAATGAAACTTATAATGGTGGCTTATGCGGGAATCTTGTTTCTTTTGCGGATTACAAAGATTCAAAGAAACAAACGGGATTTAAGAAACAATAAGAAATAACGGAGAACATTCGAAGTAATTCAATGTTTTCAAATCCAACTTGCGACGATTTTTTGTCATATTGGATTTGAAATTCTCTCAGCATGTTTGCATTTAACGGGAGCTCAGGCTTCGAAAGTTACTTGAGTATTATGCAAAGTCAGAGAAATAAGGTGTATGGTCGGCTCAAAGTTCTCAGTTCTCAGTCTTAGTCATTTTATAAGCGCTTGTGATTGTACAGGGAACGAGACAAGTGCTAAATGATGTACCGTCCGTGTTCGGAATAAGAGATCACAATATTTTATTTGAATTTGATGAAAAGGTAATTGTCATGTCACGACTTTCCTTCAACTTTTTGGACTTACATGAACTTTATATCCACCAAATAATAAAAATGCCTACTTAGTATGATCTCATGTGACTCCTTTCATTTACGAGCTTAGCATGCAGCATACAATCCTTCGGACAAACGCTGGCATGCATGCCCTTACCAGGCTCCTACCGCCATAGTTATATTATACAATCACGCTTAGATAATTGGTCATACTACAACAAGAGGAAACTAAATATTATGATGAAAAAGATTTTCATCTATTCGTCTTCCTTCCCCTGTAAAAATGTTGTTATTTACTTTTGTATATTAGCATAATTATGGAATAATGGGAGAGCGTCTAAGACTGTATTTCATGACAGGATGAGTGCTTAAAAATGTTATTTCATCATTTTATCATATTTTGCATGTATGTATGAATTTCATATTTGTTTAGAATTACTAATTTCATAAGTTATTTCATTCTGACAGCTTCTTGGCTTGGCTTATTCTATCCTGCTATCCAATTTGTAAGTTAACTGCATTTTAATACATACCGCGTGGGCTTTTCTTTGTATGGTCTGTCCTCTCTGATGATTTTGTTAGTAAATATTGAATATTTGTAAGTGGTTGAGTTGGACAGGTTAACTGAAAGGCCAACCCACCACGAATAAATGTATGACTGTGATTAATGAAAGGGACTCAAGAGTGAAAGCTTTCAAAGAATTTTGCCAATTTTGTTGACTTATAAAAATAAAATATATATTTTTTTTGCAAAATATGAAAGGAAGTGAACATGAAAAAGGATTTATAAGCACTTTGCTTAATTTTGATTATTATATCATAAGATACGATATTATGATGGTTTATAATGTTTTGAACATTGTAGGTTGTATTCAACTTGTAATCAGTTTAGCAGCAAGTCAAGAAACCTGAGAAAGATTTCTTCTCCCTGAAAAATCAGCAGCAGAAGCTGTAAAATCTTCCTGAAAATCAAAAACCAATAAAAATGCTAATATCGCTCTCATCAACGCATTCCATTAGGATTTCATTAACAAAAGAATTTTCTTTTAAGCAACTCGTAGGAAAATAAAGTTATCCTCTTATTGTTATAATAATTCTTTAGTCTGAAATCTTGAGGGTTCATGAATGTAATGCGTGGTGTTTTGAAAACATGACTCATATAGAGAAACATGCAAAGGTCTGTAGTGTGGTGGCCAATGAGATAAAAAATGGAAGCAGCGGCTGCTGACTACCTGGCGATTTGTAAAGCAAGTCTACCAATGTACTAACTATTCCAATTACTAATCCTGAAGGGCTTTACCATATCCTTCCAGGATTTCTCTTCGACGATTATAAATCATGTCAAGCATACATCTTCCTTACTACACCTGTTGAATCGTCTTAAAAATGTAAGTAATTAATTACGGTTTTCATTTATGAACCTAAAGAATTTCTGCGTTTTTATACGTGATATTTTAAATATTCGCAGTTTTATTGTTATTCCACGAAACATACGAGCACAACACAGCCTGGTTATGTGTGCCTGAGTATGTAATTTCAATTTCTTATTTGTTACCTTGCCCTTCGAAAGTCCAGTAAAAACAATAAAAGGGTACATCCCTCCCATTCGTACCTGAATTCTTGTCTTGGATTTTCCAAACCCCGAGGGAATCTTCAATCCAATAGGCAAAGGTGTAATAAAATGCTTGAACATTAAACGCATGCTAACTATGATGAAATGGCAAATATACGTTTTACATGAAAAACAAAATTAAAGCTCGCAATAATATATACTTGCGGTACATTTCAACCTAGTAAAAGAACCATTGTTGCCTCAGCGTTTCTAACCAATAAGGCAGGGCCTTTTCAAACAAAATTCGTCAAAATTAGGTAACGTCAGGAGAAACTGCTTTATACCAATCCCAACCATGTAATGCCACAAGATCTTTGGGACAATAATCTGCTTCATTGCACTAAAGGAAGAATTATCAACATATTAGTATCGCTCCGCCATATACAGTAAGAAAGGGCGCTTGTCCACCACTGTCGTCTGTAAGAGTGAGCTTGAAAAGGACTGACTCTTTCTGTTCTTACTAGAGAGTGAAAAACAGTCAGAATAGACGATGAGACAAGGAAAAATTAGGTATACTTTATTGAAGGTCCTGAAGGGTCATCCCATTACTGAGCTCATCGTATTTTTCTCCAACAATTATTACAATTCGTTTTTCTTCCACTTTACAACACTCTATTAACTACCTGGCCAAAATGTAGGAGTGTACATTGATGTAAGCACGTAATATTTGTCCTGGATGAAAGACCCAATGTATTGTACTTCCACACAATAAAAGTTTCAAGGAATAAATGGTATTTTCTGCTCATAGTCATATTAGAACCTCATGAATAATACCCTTTTTAACTACTTTTCATAACAAATACGATTCTGATCCTTTCTTCTTTCCCTCTTGAAAATTTAACTTGAGTATTAAGTAAACGTGGCTTAAAAGTAATATATCCTTATCCTATCCTTTCAATACTGCAGCAAATATAGCGTATAAGCTCAAGGGGTTTTACGCTGGATATAAAACAGTCTACAATGATGAGCAAAGGCATCACTGCAAGAGACAAATAAAGTCTTGTTTTGAAAGTCACCTTCTTTCCTTGTGCTATCCTTAATGTTTAGTGTATGCATGCATACATCACACTCTAATATAATCCTGGAATGTTATATGTTTTAGGTTTCAAAAATGGTACTCGTAATATACATGCATGTTGAAGTGAAGCCCCAAGAGCTTATACTATTGATTATAATGTTTATTCTTGTATTCTCACCACTATTTCTTTCTAGTATCTTCCACAGTAATATTAGTATATTAAAGGATACGAATTCCCCAAGCTTTTTAGGTTGTCCGCTCAAGTGTCCATTTACATTTTGCCTTACCTCTTCTCAGGTGAATTATCTGTACCCCCCGCAAGGACTAAAACTTGAGGTGTATCTATCCTATTGCTAGGCATATTATGTTTGGCTGTGTAGGACCGGCAGTAACTCTTTTGGTGAATGGCTGGTAACAGCACAAAAGCAAAACGGTTCGATAATAACCCTGATGTATTGTGTTTTCATAACCGGGCTTGTTGACTATGAATTTAGGAATGATAATATAAATAGAATATGAGCTACCATCACATCATAGTTTCAACTTCAACCATGAAAATAGAGCCGACCGATAAAAATATAAAAAGTAATGAACTTTTTCTCTCTAGAATGAATACAACCAATATAGAATACCTTGTAAATGTGTGTGGTTTAACTGCTTACTTGGGTTTGGTTTTTACAGCCTTTCTTCTGAAACAATTACGTTTAAGAAAATCACTAAAATGATTTGATACGCTGTGGGTATGTATGAGAGACAAGAATATTTTAACAATTGAACCATGTGAATGGGTCTTGCATTGCATGTAAGAATATGACATGGGTACGTAATGTGAAGTGATAATTGTTGTTTTTACTACTCCATTATAAAAGGTCTTATTGCTTTTTGGTACGGGAACAAAGTACCAGCTCGCTATGTCTGAATGACTTTACAGCGAATTGATTTGGGTTAACCTGCTGCGGATTTCTGAGATTATATTTTATATTAATTTTCTAGAATGAAATCAATTTTTGTTTTCAATTTAAAATAGCTTCAGGCCTTGTTACGGCTAAGTTTTTTCCCTTTTGCAGTGCTTGCGAATTAAAAATCTTTTATTTTAAAATCTTACATGACATTTAGCGTGGAAAATGGGAAAGAGGCAACTTAAAGTAACAAGTAAGAGCCATAGCCATGTATTCAAAGTTGTGTTAGATGAAATCTGGCAAAACTGTTTGTACCACGCGTTTGAAATACGAAGCTCATTCAATATCCTGCTTCATGCTCTTCAAAAATGAATCGCATTTTTACAGAATTCATCATAAATTTAAATCTACGAGAACTTTATACGTTAGCAAGCCCGAGTGGAGCAAGGAATGTAATAAATAACTGAAACACACTCACACAAACGCAGTAAAAATAAAGATGTTCAAATTATGATGGTCAAACGTAACCAACCAGCCAACTACCTGAACAATGAAATAAACTGTAAGTATATTATGTAGTACCGTGATGTCATGTTACAGTGTATATTTCCCTTTATCGTTATAGCTGTCTACATAATATATATCGTATAATATAATGTATAACTTGGAAGAAGACCACGGCCATGCTAAGCTACCTGCTGCTATAAAAAACCTAATGTTTATTACAATTTTTAGGATGAACATACGTATATAAGCTCCTACATTTTTATGTTTTAGTAAAAGCTGGGGGATGCAAAGACATGAACCAAAAATTTTTCTCCTGTCCGATCGGCAAAAGTTATGTACTTGCTACTTGGCCAAGACATATGTAGCTCATTTTTATTCTCAGTTTTAAAAGAAAAGGGTTAGAATTCTGTTCTACTACTTGTGCTGAATAATAAGAAGGAGATCTTGGGGGTAGTAGGAAGATGCGCGAAGTAGTAAAGAGGTTTTTGTTGTTTTTCATATTATTTTACGGACATGTTGTTGGTGGTGATGATACGATTCTTTAGAGAAACAACAAAAGCCCTTTTGCAAGTTTGGTCAAAGATCAAGGTTTTCTGTTTGGGTTGATATGAAAAATATTGATATGAATAAAATTGTAATTGTAACGACAATGGGAAGATACAACACTGCATGATGACAATGAATGTTGATGGCTTCCAACAGTCAACTAACAGGTTGGATGTGGAAGGCTCAGGTGCATTCTTTCTTCTGACATCAAGTTACCAACTTTTTTGGGGTTCTCAAGAAGGTCGTCACTTTTTACTTACTTTCCTTCTTAAGAAGTAAATCTGCAAATCGTACATGCGTTTGAATCAAATCCAGCCCCGACCTAATAATAATTTCTTTTAGATTCCTCTTTTCGCATTATTAAATGTACAAAACGTGGAATTTCTACAATTTATGTTAAACATGGTTAAGAAGGGGGACTCATGTCAAGTAACTTATAAAAATGTATTCCAAGAACTGAAAATGAGCCACCAAAACAGACACTAGACTCATGCTATCCCTGCCACATACACTCTTACAACTCCCAATTTCAATTTAAATTCTATATAAGCTCTACCAAACGCAAGGTTGATGGTGGAAATGCAAAAGGTAAAAAAGGTATGAAACCGTCTCGTGAGAAAAAAGTATATTTTTTGTTTTCTCATCCCACACAATTTCAAAGAAAAACTAGAGCTAGTTTGGTTTAGCTCCCCCTCATGCTAGATTCCTCAACGTAGCATAAACCTCTGTAGTTTTTATGACATAGTGGTATGGTTTTGTATAAAACGCAGTGGTGGGGTATGTAATGATAGAGTACCTTTTTTCTTAGTTTTTATGAATAATGAGGATGGAAGCGAAATGAAAAGGTAAACGAAAAAGAGCAAACTAGCAAAAGGTAGTTCCATGGAAAAAGAAAGGAGTTTTGTGGGATAACTAGTAAGCAGACAGGGAAAACGAGTAAATGAAGAGGCTTTTGTTGTTCTTCCAACGAAAATAATTTTGTCTACTCTCAGTAACATTATGTAGGTTGTGTTACATTTTAATGTTATCATTTAGTCATTGCCCCACCCAGTTTCGACTTTTTTAAAAAGTTTTTTGAAGTTGAGAAGAAGATTTCGAAAGGAAATACAGAATGCAAGCTCTTTTGGGATGCCTCATCTGAGACATGATGGAGGCAAGCATGGCGATCCTTTTTGTTCCACTCTTAAATAACATGGTTATAAACTGGCACAACGTTAGAGATAAAAATTTACCTATGCTGATCTGCTTTCTTTAACTCGTGAATGATTTTCATGGGTTGCTCCACAGTTAGCAGTGTGAGTTGAGTGGTGGTACTTGATAATTTAGACTTGATTTGGTCTCCCTCTCTTATTATATGCTACATCAGACATTTTTACATGAAAAGGAGAACGTAATGGCAACCTGCTGCCTACCTGTTGCCAGCTATAATTATCATCTTCACTTCATTCTTCATTCAGAAGGTTACTTTTTCTATGAACCTAGGTAGTACATGCTTATCCTGTATAGCCCTGCATGTGGACTTGTCTACCTCACGATGATCATTTTATTCATGGATTTTTTGGCTTTGTACCTAGATCACCATCGCTTGATTCAATCATGAAGCTTTGGAGGGAAGTGGAACTAGGAACTCACATGAACTTGTCTTGCTGGGATACTTTGTGGGATGTCCACGGAGGGTGGTGGTTATGATGCTGTCAATAATTGTAACTTTTCGGTATTGAATGTTATAAATGAATTACGAAAAAGGACGCGGTGAACCTGCATAGTTGTATATATTCCACTATAATTTTTGTGAGGGACATTTTGACCTTATAACTTCCAAATTTGAAAATAGTTTCGATACAAGTCTATGAAAATGCACAAACGACCTAAAACGCAATGCGTATCTTTTGAAACAATCAAACAAATGTTTCAGTAGTACATTTTACTTTTATAAAACAATATCAGTGTTGACGCATGACTAACAAACAGTTCTGTGTCCAATATAGACTTTAACAGAATGACAAGACACAATTTGATGTTTGCATCTATTTTCCATTCCAAATGAAAAGGGGATGACGGTTCATTTCGAGTTTCAAAGTGTTCTTTGCATATATGCAACAAATGATGAATTTGTGTGTGTATATATTTATATATTAGCACTTTAAAACGTAAAGCCCCAACAATGTGAATAACAAATGAGATGTTTAGAGGTGCCAATAATGGGATGTTGTTAACTGTTTACAACTTATGTGATTGCTGCTGGCAATAATAGGTACAAAATATTCTTCACAGTTTCTTTTCCTTAGAGGAAAAGACGTCTCAAAAAAGCATAGAAGAGCCAAAGATGGATAAAATCAAAATCAAGAGTCAACTACTCAAGTAAATTTTTGAAACGGTCTAGTCTTGGGTATGCATGTATACATTATGCCCTTGATTTTACCTTTGGTAGGTACACATAAAAAACAATTCCATTGTCTTTGAAAAGAAGACTTATTTTATTATCATTATCGACAATTGTCGGGCAGTTCAAGAAAGGGTGTAACCGACAGATTGAGTGAAGAAGATAGTTGGGTCGAGGCTTACTTTAAAACTTAAAGATGAACGAGATCCAATAAAATATTTTTGAACTTGATAAACATCCCAATCTTTTACGTTGCTGATACCGATGTTTTAAAAGGAGAGCTTAAACTTAATAACCACGAAAACATCATATTAGTCCATAAAACTTGATGTTACCCTTCTACGAAGGGACCTCGCTCACAGTATTAAATATCAGGATCAAAGAGTTTTAATACTAATCAAAGTGTGCATGTAACGTATACATAATGTATGTTAATTACTCTAGACAAGCAGAGCTGATACAATGATTGAGCAAATAAATTTGTTAAAATGTACATTTCATTATTATAAGAACTAAACTCATTTCATGAATTAAACTCATTAACCAATGTCACGAGAAAATATCATGAATTTCTCTTACTTTAAACTGTTGTATATTTTATTCTTTGTGAGATTGCTAATCCAGATCAGATGAGGCATGACTTTTTCTTCGCTCTCACCATAAAACAACGGACCAGTTTGAAATAATTACTGAGCTTCCATAAAAATGGGCAGATACAGAAAAAATAATTAACTCAACTGGACAATAACAACGATTATCTTACCAGAATTTTATGTGACTACTCAACAAGCTTATAGAATTGCAAAATATTCTTTTCTAAACGAATGAGAACGCAAAACCTGCGCATTGTGATGAAATAAATATTTAAAACCAAAATCTAGTAATCTGCTTTAGTGTCATTAAGCATGTCGTAATGTTAGGTTCACACTGCAAGTTCATAAAATCTCAGGTGAGGTTGCAATCTTTATTCTTGAGACAGACCATGTACCTGTTCCACCTGTCCCCTATACTTGTCAATGTTACCACATTGTATCAAACAAAATGACATATTAAATAATACACAGAGATAAGATTGAATGAGCACTGAGCATTCCCAATTCAACTGATGCAACAAAAACCCCATGACATGATATGCATGCCTGTTTTGAATATCAAAGATAACTCAGAACTCCTTATTTATTAGCTTGCTCTTCATAAATGCATGTGCCTGGTTTAGTTTTCAAAACCAGAAATTTCTGTTTTTAGATGTCAAACATTTTCTTTCAAGACCACTTTCAGTCCTGGCATTGCTTTCATACCCGAGTTGTGTTACATTTTTGGTGTATACACACATTCATTGTGTAACAACAAAGTAATCATAAAACATGGGTATCTATTACATGAGTTGAGGACGGGTGAGAGACAACAAACTTGGCTGTGAGTCTTTAAAACATGAGCAGCAATCTAAAACTGCTCACGTGAAATATTATGAGTATGCATTGAAGGTTGGGTTTCTTCTACATAAGGTTCATTGAAATATGCATAAGGCGTATTATGTAAATATGTTGCATCAGGTAAGAATGTTAGATCTGTTCCGCAAGTAAGGCAGAAGATGCAGAATGGTATGACAAATAGGGAAAATATTAATAAGTAAGTTGCTCTTGCTGACAAGACAGAATTTATTAGGAAAGTCAGTAACTAATAATAAAAGCGTCGTCACTAATTAATCTATCGGAACTCTTTCAAGAACAAGTTAAGGCAAAATAAAAATTGAAGAAATTAATGGCTTGCTGCANGCTTGCTGCAAAAAAAGTTTGAGTTTGCTTTATTTTCTGAGGATTAAAAGCTTGAAACTTCTACATGGAAAGGCTTATTCTTTTCTATAAAAAATAATAATTAAGTTGAAATTTTAGAACATTTTTATGCCCGTTTCAATACACAAACAACCAAAATTTTACAGTATTGCAGATACATAGAGAAAATATCATAGTCAGATCTACTTACTTGTAATTCTTTTCACTGACTCAGTAAATTTTTTATTGTCGTCAACAATAAAACCGAAGGATAATAAGGAGGAGTATCGTTAAGAAGTCAGAAAAAAATGTTTTAAAAAATAAAAGGTTTGTTTCAAGACACCGAACCGAAGACTGAGCATCGTTGTGTTAAACTTCCCCATACAATTTATATATCAGGCTTATGTACAAATTAAGTATGCATTTTACTCTTTAAACTCGCACTTGTCCAAAAAGACAACAAGACGTGGAAAGCTGAGGACAGAAAAAGACGACGACAAAGAATGATCATGATGATGGGTGATGATGATCATCATACTGATGATCGGGTACACATACCAAATAGTTTATACTTACCCACCCTGATATACACTTGTCTACCTAACATTACATTTTATATTACTTTTATTCCCTTTCAGCTGAAGGGACAAGTTTAAAGCTGTCCACTGCTTCACGAGTTGATTGCACATTTTGGGGTTTGAATAAAGTGAAATAAATTCATGCATAATAATAAAAAAATGTACATTCATGTCGCAGTAAAAAAGGTATATACAGCTTACACTTTACAATGTTCACTTGACAGAATACTGATTTGTTTTATAGGGAAAATTCCCGTATGGTATAAGCAATAGTCATTAACATTTACATTACTCATTGTATCTACCGCAAAGACAATGTATTATTACAAGTTTATAATACTAAATCGTAACTTCAGGTAGATAACAACAAAATAGTAAGAAATCTTTAGATTATAAAAAAGCTGACGTTTTTCTTACTTTCGTACACGTTTCTTTTTTCTTCTATCTTTCAAAGTCTAATCTGAGCCATCATCATATCATGAAACATTATAAACCAGAAAGAATCCATCTCCATTTCATTCCTTAAAGTGTGTGGATGGACGGATGCCATTTCCAAAGCTAAATTCATGAGTGTGTATGTATGCATATATATCACCATTACTTATGTACACACACACACATTCATCTACGGCTTATAATCCTATTACAAAACTGTTTAAATCTAAACTTGATGCACAATGAAATAACTACTTCTTGGAGCAGAGACAAAAAAAATATCTTCCCTTTCGTTCTCCATTCCAATTTCTCTTTTTCATCTTGTTCACGAATCAGGCTTTTAGAGAAACCTTCTTCGCATCTTTCTCTTTCAAAGTGATCAAGAAAAAGGTAAGCACATTACACTTGCATTATATACATATTACATTGTTGTTATACTACACTAATAATAATCCGAGTTAGTTAACTGCTTACCTTTTTCTGTTTTTGTCTGTGCCTCTATCTTATCACGTAGCCGGTGTAACCTGCCCTAGAATGAGATCTACCTTGTCTGACCAACCTGATGGATATATGTTCATATGCATGTAAATGTGACATACTATCTAGTGCCTCCTATTTCACAATACATTTCTCTTCTTTCATCTACCAAACGACCGTGTACAATGATAACCCAAGTCGTAACGAGAAAAACAGATTTTTTCTGAACACAAGTTTCGGTTTCAGCACTAGACTTTTCAAAATAAACTTTTATAATCATGCAATTATACAGCGTATTATGAGTATAGCCCCTTCTTGAATACTGGATATAACGAGACTTCAACAGTTTTAAAATTACTTACTAAACATATAACATTCCATATTATATATGTGCGTGTGTGTACATGTATAATATAAGCCATTAAACAACGACTATTTTTTATTGCTCTCAAAGACAGAATACTTTTGCTCCTGCTTTTTTCTTCTTGTCTTCTCCTCCAACAATTCAACATTGTTGGTGGAGCATGCAATTCCAGCTGAATGTTGTTGTGCTTCCTTTATCTCTCATCTTGAGATTCACGTTTAAACTCACTTGTCTTATGATACGGTATATACGATGTTGACCGTGCGTGAATCCGAATTTTATACTAACGTGTAAGCTGGAAGTTATGTGGAAGAAGAGAAGAGAGGTGAGGTTGGCTACACTCAGTCTTCTGAATGTGTGTTGCTGCATCATCATGGTTGACTTTGGACTTTGGTCTCTTTCTTCTAATTCTTGTTTAAAGTTTTAAAAGAATGCTTACTTAGCCTTTTTTAAATGCACGGTTGGATTGTTGATGATAGCTCCTTCTGGACGAACGTAAAATTCAAGTCGTATTATATTAGTATGTGTGTTCGTACCTCTGCTCAATTCCTGTAAAAAGATTCTAAACTGTATCGCATCTTATCTTGTGTGCATTTTCTTGGGAAGAACGATGATACGTATTTTGAAGTGAACTGACTTGACTGACATAAAAAATGGAACTTGAGCTGATCTTGAAAAGGGAGTACACATACATACGTATACACTTATGGGATGTAAAGTGTACAAGGGAATTTTTCGTACAGGAATAAGTACTGCATCTCTTCTTTGCACATAACCACCACTTCTGACAATGAAAGAAGAAAAAATACATGTGATGTGCGGCAAGCCCTTGTTCCGTACTTTCTTGAAGTTGTATTGTTTTGGAGGGATGAATCAGATGGATCTCTAAGAAAAAGGGACCAAGAATAAGAAGAGAGATGGATGATGGAAGGCGATTAGAACAAGAGAAGCATTAAAAATACGCCAAAGGCAAAATGGTACACACAGAGTGGTCGGTTGGATAGATGGATGGAATGAGTTGAAAAGATTGAAATGGTGATGATGACAATGCTGATGAGGTTGCATTCTGCATTCTAGTCAGGATGATCTAATAATGAAGCAGAAAGCATATTATTATGTATGTTTAAATATATGTATGTATGCGTACATTGTTGCAGTCATGCTGGTAGTCAAGTTTTCTAGTTAGGTTTTAATATGATTTCTTTTTACATGAGAAAAGAACGCCATCATCATTTAGGAAGAAAACCGTCTGGTTACGAAAACAAGTATCTAATTACTGATTCCCAGCCAAAAGTCGGAGAAAGACGTTGAGAACCGTAGGTAGACGCGTTAATTTTTTACATGATGAGTTCCGAAAGTCAAAATGAAATTCCTGAGAGGTTACACCTGCATGGTGCAAATCCGGTGCAGAGGTGACTGCCAAATAAGAGTTAAAATGCGAATGGGGATTATTGAGGAAAAATTGCGAGTAAAAATATTTTTGGAGCTATTCCGAGCAGGCCATGCTTTTTACAGTAAATACTAGGTACCTATCAAAATCACCGGTGAACTTGTCGAAAAAAATATTTCAAAATTCCACATAGTTTGAAGACTTAACCCTCAGTAAAAATGTATTCTATGACTTTGTTTCAGGAAAAGGTTGCTATAATATCCAGTAATGTAAATATGTCCTAATCGATAGATCCAATGGTTGCAACGTAGTGACATTGTAATGTTGGTAGTGCATGAAATTGTACGTAAATGTTTTTTTCAGAATGCCTAATAACAAAAACCCTGTTGAATTTCTTCTAACCAGCATCAATTATCTTTGAGAGCAATCTTTCAATTTTTGCAAAATATGGATTAAGGTCAACTAAGATCCTCTCAACATCCCGCATTATCATCAGTATATGCCTACACACATGCATACAGATTGAACTCAAATAAAGGTTCTGTTCATTCATCCCAAAACCTGAATACTATTACACGAATTAATTTTTAGAATAGATATACCTGCAATATTACATATGGTTCGTATGTAGATCTGCCCCTCAAAGGAGTTCATTGTTCAGTGGTGCACACTAATGGTGATATAAATCTATCACGACGGCTTTTGCATCTAATGCCTACAAGCCATTATATGTGCAGTGCTCAATAATAATGAGCACACTTTGCCATACTGCATGCATCTTTCACCGTATTATATCTACAAATTACCTCAAGGTAATTTTGATCAAGAATGGAAAGATCATCATCAAAACCTGCAAAAGAACATACCAGAAGCTGAAACGGTTATAATATCTTGAACCAACCCACTACCACAAAAAACTAATTCGATTGATCCTGTGATTTTATGGAAACGTGCGGCTGTGGCTCATTCTTCCCGTCAAATAACGCCCAAAGAAACTCATATACTATTTGATTTACTGGAATGATGACTATTCTTCTTCTTCTTCATGCAGAAATTCTTTTCTATGATTATTTCTTTTAGAAATCGAAATAATATTCCCTGTCAGAATCAATATGTTGAATATTCGTTAACGAATTTATTCAGCACACCCTGCTAAACCATTATTTTTCATATGCTGCAAAAGCATCTACTAACTGTCACCCAGCAGCAGATTATAAGCCACCTTGGTTTATCTATCTGCGCTTTCATCAATTTTACACCTTTTCATGTTCATTTTCCTCATAACTGGTCAAATAGAAAAACAAGGAAGGAAGCAGGAAAAACAAACAACTTGATTATTACCAATAGGGAAATTATGCTAATGCAAGTGTTATCGGCTATTGACTACGAAGACTTTTGCCTACAACAATGTGACGTGCTTGACCCACTGCACACCTCAGCATCTCATCTTCGTTCAAAAGTGAAAAACAACATCCCCAATGCAAATTGGCAACTCACGTGTTGACCTTTACCTGTAGGATAGTTTACCCGATGACTGCATCTCTTCTTCTCGTTTATCGGAGTTATCTAGTATCACCTATTATGAATATAGGGTATATCTTTCTGTATATGACTTTAAAATCATTATTTCCATTGTTGCTCTTTGCGCTTCTGTTAAATTTCATGCCAAAAACTTGCGTACGAAATGAAATGCGTGACCTTAGTTGATACAAAGTATTTGTTGGGCTGTTATCAGATTGCATATTACAACCACACACACCAAACAAGCAGTAGTTATCTATCAAAAATATATTGTTTATGCAAGCAACAATAACATTAACCGTATCAAGATTGACGGCCCGAGAAGGAAGACCGGACAGTTCAGTGCGGTAAACTGGCTCATTATTATTATGCAAAAAAGACTTACTGAATGAAAACAGCGAATAGGTAGGGATATATGTATTGTTGTGTATACTTTAGTAATTTTTTAAAGTTTCATTGATAAAAACCGAATTAGGCTTTGGGTTAGCTTGAGCTTTGTTAGATAACAATCTTGTTATGAATTTTTCAAATTGCAATAACATTCCTTTTCCGAGTTATTCTTATATTAGTTCTTACATATATTAAACAAAACAAAGTATTTTACAAAACTGAATCCTGCAAGAATTATCTTGCGTGTGATGTTGTAAGACTAGCGATTCGGTTCATCAGGTACAATGCGTTTATCCTACAAGAGCTACTAATGTATTACCCAACCGGCTTTATGTATAACTAATCAAGAGGATTTCAACTGCGAAAGGTAAAGAGCTTGCCGTTTTAAAATCTACCAAGCTACAAAATCACGAAAAAAAGTAGGCCGTGCTGTAACTTGGGACTTGATTTACTTCGGATTTTTCTCTTGGGGTAATTACTGTGAAATACTTTGGCTTTATGTAGATACATAAAAGTTTTTGATGAATGAAGAAATAATTGAAATGAAACGTTTATTCTACTACATATGCGTCATCTGCACAAAAGTGTGGTAGCCGGTAAGGTGGGTTTTTGCAGAAGAGTAATTATCGCCATGTCTGTTAATGTAACCTTATGTAATAACATCTGGGAAGTAAAACGAAAAATCATCATACATGGTCAGTTAAAAATGATTATCGTGCTCGACCAATTTCGAAGAATTCACATACTTTTCAAAAGAAATGATGACCATTAGCTTTTTTCGGTGGCGTGCATCATGACAAACTGATTTGT